>JAPKLW010001828.1:32025-147187 GCA_026898455.1 Plectranthus barbatus | reverse complement strand
TTCCCCAAAGTCCTTAATAATGGATTTCCCTAATTCATTATTACTGGGTTCCTCGGATTCCCCTAAGTCATTATTATTGGATTCCTCGGATTCTCCTAAGTCATTGTTACTGGATTTCCCTAGACCATGAAGAAGTTGTGAGAGAGTTTCTTGTGCATTGTGTTGCTGAGATATGGATGCCCAAGCACGAAGATCAAAATGATGCTTGATGAGTTGATTTTCAAAGATATTTTTGGCAAGAGTAGTCTTACCCATACCGCCCATCCCAACGATTGAGATGGTGTGCAGATTGGATGGGCGCTCAAAAGTAAGCTCGTCCAGAAGCTTACACAACTCGGCATCAAGTCCCACCATAGCAGTCTCTCCAATCTTCATGACAGGTGTGGGTTGCTCCTCCCCCAATCCCTTGCTCCCCTTAAATTCATGAGCCTTTTTCATAACAGCATCCATGCCTTGAATTTTCTGTTGCAGCAAGCAACGGCTTTTTTTCTTGGCATATCGAGAAAGCAACGGTTTCCTGACAGCATCCATGAGACTTTTTTTGCGAATCTGAGCCACAAGCTGAGATTCAATGACATCTTCAGCCGCATGAGCAGTAGATGCGATTTCCCTCTCCAGATCTTGGGCTTCTTTGCTTGCTCCGCCATAATTATTGGCCTCTATGAATCTGAGCAAGGAAGCAGCCTTTTGAAGAAGGGGTTGGAATTGTTTGTCGTCAAAAGAAGCGGAAAGGCGGGGGTGTTTCATGATCTGGTCAATGTTATTCATAAGAGAAACTAGAGCTGCATAGGTTGCCATCTCTAATTTTGAGAGGTTTTTGATCATGAAGAAACAGATTACAGTGGAAGTGGTATTATTGCAGAAGAGTTGATGAATAATTTCCAACATACTTTGGACAAAGTATGCAAATAAAGAAGTAATTAAGCTGTTGTGCTCAAGAGTTGATGAATAATTTTCTTGAATTGTAATTTCAAGAGATTTAAATTAAAGCATTTCATTTAAATAATAATAGTATTAAAATATAATAATAAATATTATTATTACATTAACACTTTTAACAAACCAATATTCAATAATTTTTTAAAAGTGGTCTTACAAAAATAATTGAATTCGAATTGGTTGAATTCGAACGAATTAATTGAAATTTTGAATTCAAATTTGTTGAATTGGAATAATTTTCTAATTTCAAGAGATTTAAATTAAAGCATTTCATTTAAATAGTAATAGTAGTATTAAAATATAATAAAAAATATTATTATTACATTAACACTTCTTAGTAAAATAATAGAATTCGAATTGGTTGAATTCGAATGAACGAATTGAAATTTTGAATTTGAATGAACGAATTGAAATTTTGAATTCGAATTTGTTGAATTCGGATTAATTTTCTTGAATTGTAATTTCAAGAGATTTAATAGTATTAAAAAATAATAATAAATAGGGTTCGAATTTGTGAAATTCGAACTGTGTAAATTTGTGAAATATTATAATGGTTCGAATCTGACATATTATAATAAATATTATTATTACATTAACACTTCTTAGTAAAATAATTGAATTCGAATTCGGTTGAATTAATTGAAATTTTGAATTCGAATTTCTTGAATTCGGAATAATTTTATTGTAATTTCAAGAGATTTAAATTAAAGCATTTCATTTAAATAATAAAATCCTAGACGTATTGAATTCTGGTGACACACCCTCAATGGAAAAATTACCTCAATGGAAAAATAATAATAGTATTAAAATATAATAATAAATTGGGTTCGAATTTGTGAAATTCGAACTGTGTAAAATAATAATGGTTCAAATCTGACTTATTCGAAATGCCTAGTTTTGTCCACATCTTAGGATTTTTTTAGGATTTGTCCACATGGTTAGGGTTACGGACATTTAGGTAATTTTTCCTTCTTAACTAAAGTATAATTATTAAAGTTGATTAATTTATAAACATAATTTGTTGTTAGATAATTTTTTAATTTTTTCTTAAAATAGCATATTGTATTATATTTAAGTTTTATTTACGTAATAATAATTATTATAATTAGTAATCAAAATAGTGAAGTACCGACATAGCAAAGAGTATTTGATGATCCAATTTGCAATAGAGCTTGAAATTAGTAACAAATTGCGGAGTTTTAGCTAGAGTTTAATACACACATTCATATATTATATAAATATATACACTATTAAGTTCTTATGATTATCTAATAAACAAATACTCTCTCCGTCCCACTTCAATTGTCCACCTTTCCTTTTTTGTCCGTCCCATTTAATTGTCCACTTACTTAAAATGGAAAAATAATACCCACTCACTAATAAAATATTAATTTCCTCTATCTCTACTCGCATTGGTTATTATGCCAAAAGCAAAATGGACAATTCATATGGGACGGAGGGAGTATATAAAATTCAATTCGAACAGCTAAAAACAAATAAAAAAATCAACAAATCTTGATCAGAAATAGGAGGTGCTAAACACCAAATCTTTATCTGAATGTTGGAAAATATAATTGTAATCCAATCCTAACAACAACCATTATTTAACTTCAAGTTCTCTCCTCTCAGAAATTTAAGTTTACTAATTCAGATTTCTTCGATCATCAATTCCTCTCAGAAATCATCGTTTCTTGTGTGAAGACCATGACCAAGATGGTGATGAAGCGGCGGCGGGTTCCTCACCACCCTCCTCCTCAACCCGACCAATACAAGATTCTCAAAGTCATCAGCCGCGGCTCATACGGCGTCGTTTACAAAGCCCGGGACAACAAAAGCGGCGAGACAGTGGCCGTGAAAGAGGAGATTCACGAAATGTGTCGTTCCACCTCCACAGAGATCGACATCCTCAAAACCCTGCCGCGCCACCGCCACATCGTCGGATTAATAAACGTCGTCATGGGCCGCGCCCGCGTTTTTGTAGTGATGGAGTATATGAAATACGACCTATTAATGGCGTACGAACCAGAGAAGAGGATAACAGCCGCAGATGCATTGAATCACCCTTGGTTTCATGAATAGTATATGTATCTATCTATACACCTTTGAAGTATTGTAGCATAATATTCATTGAGAAATCCTTTCCAGATATTTACGAAATGTAAATTCCAAATTTGATTTTCTTCATCAATCCTCAACATAAATCAATACATTACATAAATTAAGATTATTATAACAAAATAATTTAACCTCTTATTTGTGTATTTCTTGTTTGTTATTTGTAGTAACTCGTAAGCGTCCTGTAAAATCCTTTCGCAAATATTATTTTACGAAACCAATTAGAAATTAGTTGATTCTCACTGTAAAATAAAAGAATAATTCGATTTATACAAATATGTGTTTTTTTTATAAATATGAAGTATGAATAGGAGAATCTATCAATTACATTCATTTCATAATTAAAATAAAATCTATAATAGCATAATATGGTCTAAAGCAAGTTTTTGTTATTCTTTCATTCATTGATTTATTTTCTCAAATGTTCCGTAACTTGGACACTAATTACATATTATTTTTGTCTATATTATTTTCCTATTTATCTCGTTTTTCATTTTCTTCTCCATTTGATTGTTTTAAAAATTAAAGAGTGTCAAGAAAATTCATAAAATCACATATACAAAACTAAACTTTATAAATCCAGCAGTCTAGTTAATCATTTGAAAAACTAATAATTAGGGTTAAGAATTTTAATGTAAAATAAAATCAAGTTTGAACTAATCCGTGTGAGTAAATGAATAGTTTAATTTTAAAAAGGCCAAAACTTAGTAAATTGGGACAATTCACATTCACAATTACAAAGATAAAAGTAAAAAAGATAAATTATAACAAAGAATTTAGAGATAGATGATAATCTTGATTCCCCATGTGAATTGAAGCTTCCTTTCAACAACTTTTTCGAAAGTGAAGGCATTTCTATCGGAACCATTCGCGAGGAATGTCCACATGGTGGACTTAAGACACAACAACGCATAAGTCATTTTTCCAATCATCATTGTCATGAACATTGTGTGCTTGCATTAGCTTTGAGTCTTTTGCACTGGCTAGTCATATGGTCAGTCTTGCCATAGCTGTAGCAATCACCCTTGAACTTAAGCTCTTTGATCACAATGTCTTTATTCATTTAAGTAGGCTTCTTTATTTTATTTGGTGTACCATATGATGTTCAATCAATTTGGCCTTTTACTCCTCGGCATATGCATGGTCAATCTTTAGATTGTCTTCTTTAATACTAATCAAATCTTCAAGAATCATAGTATTTTACTTATGTTAAGATAGCTCTTGAAGTCCGTCAACGAATGAGTCATATTTTCAATGACAACACTAATATTGAAAGCATCAGGAAGAGATATCCCTCGACATGAACATTGTACGAGCAAAATGAGTTGAAACTCATTTAAGCAAAATTTACTGCTGCATCCTCATCTCATCTAGAAAGTATCCTTTTTCTATAGTTTCTGAACACTCTAAAAGCAAAAGGACATATATTTAAAAATAAAAATTAAAATTAAAGTAAATCAAAATATATGTTTCGGCCAAAATATATAAATATGTGAACTTAAGATTTTTAGAAATCCGAAGTGAAATCCAAAATATTTATCCATTTGCATAGATTAATCCACTGTGATTTTTGACTGAGCCCGAATTTGCAGAGTTTTATCAATATTAGTTTAATATTTCTACATATTTTATTATTTACACTACTATATTCTTACTAATTATCTATTAAACAAATATATTAATTTCAAATCCGAGAGAGGCAACAAAAACAAATCAATCTTGAAGAATCATAAATCCGATAAACAAGGTGTTAAACAACAAATTTATTTCGTACTTTCCATACTTAAGTGTTGTAATATATACTTGTATCTATTAATTCAATCCAAATCACAACCATCATTTTCTACAATACTTTCAACTTTCTTCCACCACCAATTCTCTCCTCTTCATTTCTTGTGTGAAGACCATGACCATGATGGTGAAGCTGCAGCGGGTTTTTCACAACCCTCCTCCTCAACCCGACCAATATCAGATTTATAATAAGATTATTAATAATTACTCCCTCCGTCCCGGCTGAATTGTCCCGGTTTGACCGGACACAATAACCAAGGAGTGTGAGTGGAAAGTAAGTTGAGTGGAATTAATATTTTATTGTTGAGTGTGAAAAAGTTGCCTTTTTAAGTAATAAGACAATTAAGGTGGGACGGACGAAAAAAGAAAGTGGGACAATTGAGGTGAAACGGAGGGAATATTTAAGATTTATAAATTCAATTTTTCAATCTAACTAATAAAACAATAATTGTTTATTATATATTTTTTCAAGATATTTATTCTTTAAGATATTAAATATCAAATTTAAGAATAATTCTCAATATTAAAAATACAATGTATTTATTAAAAAATCTCATCTCACTGATCAAATTCATAATATTTATTGAGCAACTACTGATAGGGCTCGAGGTTAATAAGAACCAATTGTAGAGTTTTAGCAGTAGTTTAATACTTATATTATATATAAATATACACGATTATATTATTAATTATATATTAAACAAATATATTAAGTTAAGATTCGAGCAACAAAAACAAATAAAAAAAAATTAATAAACTGATATGAAATAAAAGCTGTAAACAACAAATCTATCTAAATTACCATAGCTGAATGCTGGAAAATATATTTGTAATCCAATCGAAACTCAACCATTATTTTCTACAATTTCAAGTTTCTTCTACAATCTCTCCTCTCCAAAAAAAAAAAAAATTCACTTTTAGGTTTTTCGATCATCTTCTTCTCTAAAATCTTCGAAATTTCTTGAGTGAAGAACATGACCATGATGGTGAAGCTGCGGCGGGTTCGTCCTCAACCGGATGATCACTTCTCCGATCAATACCAGATTCTCAAAGTCATCAGCCGCGGCTCTTACGGCATCGTTTACAAAGCCCGGGACAACAGAAGCGGCGAGACTGTGGCCGTGAAAGAGGAGATTCACGGATTGTGTCGATCCACCTCCGCAGAGATCGAAACCCTCAAAACCCTGCCGCGCCACCGCCGCATCGTAGGATTGAAAAACGTCGTGATGGGCGGCGCCGTCGCAGGGAGCCGAGTTATTGTAGTGATGGAGTATGTGAAGTACGACCTCGTCACATTCAGGGAGGCACTGAGCAGGCCCTTCAAGCTGGAAGAAATCAAGCTGTTGATGAAAGGAATTTTAGAGGGAGTGAAGTTTCTTCACGACGAGGGCGTGATGCACAGGGATCTCAAGCCATCAAACCTCCTCGTCAGCCATGAAAACGGCGACGTCAAAATCTGCGACTTCGGATTCTCTGCGCAGTTCGGATTAACGGCGGGGGCGGTATCGTTCTGCCCTTGTGTTGGTACGCAATGGTACAAGGCGGCGGAGCTTCTCCGAGGGAGTTGGAGGTATACCTGCGCCGTCGACATGTGGGCGGTGGGCTGCGTGATGGCGGAGCTGGTGCTTGACCAAGTTCTTTTTCCGGGGCAAGCAGATGATGATGATGAACAGCTGGAGTGCATACACCGTGTGATCAACCCCTCCTTCAATCGGCTTGGAATGAAGATGGAGACGGTGGCGATGTTTCAAGGCACGACGGAGCTAACTGCAGCAGGAATTGATCTGCTGGGAAGATTATTGGCGTATGAAGCAGAGAAGAGGATAACAGCAAGGGATGCTCTGAATCACCCTTGGTTTCATGAATAGTTTTATATATCTTCATCTTGTAAACTACTGTTACATATTTTATCAAATACATACTAATACATATATATTTGAATTTGATATTGTTCATCAACAAAAATCGTGTATTCGTTCAAGTGATATTCGTCAGAATAATTTAGCCTCTCATTTGTGTATTTCTATTTTTATTTAAACTTTCACATTATATCAAAATAATTTAACTTCTTATTTGTGTTTCTATTTTTCAACAAAAAAACTCAACACTAATCCATTAATCTTTTACAAATGCATATGTACACTATACCAAAATGTTTTAGCCTCTTATTTATGTATTTTTATTTTTCAACAAAAGATTCAACTTTAATACATTAATCCATTAAAGGATATTTTGACAGGGAATTTGTTGTTATTTGTCGTGAAGTAGGTTTTCATTCTTTTGGAAAATATTATTTTACGAGATAAATTATAAATTAGTCGATTCGCAATGTAAAAATAAAAGAATCAATTAATTTATACAAATGCGTGTTTTTAATGGATATGAAGTTCATATAAATATTATAATAATCTATCAATTATATTCATCTCACCAAATTAAATCTATTTAGATACGATCTCATATAATTTTTTATATTATTTCAGATATTATTTATTTTGTTAATTCTCTCAGATGTTCCGTGACTTGACTTCTACACTTATTAGATATTATTTTTATCTATATTATTTTCCCATTTATCTCATTTTTCATTTTTTTTTTCTGAATTTGCTTGATTTAAAAATTAGAGGGTCAAGAAAAGTTATAAAATCTCTCTCACACACACAAATTTATAAATTTGACGCCCCAATTAATCATCTGAGAACCTAATAATTAGGGTTAATAATCTTGATATAAAAGAATCAAATCTTAACTAACTCGAATGAGTAAATGTACAATTTAATTTATATAAAAAATAGAAGCCAAGATTTAGTAAATTGGAACAATTCACATTCACAATTACAAGATACAATGAAATTAGGAATAGAAGAAAGATAAATTACACTCCCTCCGCCCATTCGAATTGTCCCACTTTATTTTTTGTTTATTTTACTTTATAAATCTTATTTCTAAAAATGACAATTTTTTTAAGACTCAGTAATAAAATATTAATTCTACTAAACTCGATGTACACTCATCGCTCTACAAGTTATTTGTCTTAAGCAGTATTATTTTTAAGGCGTCGACAAGCCTGTCAAACAAATATATTTAACATCGTAGTGTTATACTTTGCTGAGTTAATCTTATCATTCCTTATATTTTGTGAATTCATTCTCTTTCTTCTGTTGCTCTGTTAGATTATTTGGAATCCAACGTCTCCTTATAAAGCATCCACAAATTCCTAATGTACGAGCAATGCCCTCATTTTGAGACGCAACAAACCGAAGTCATTTGTCCTGGTGTTGAGGATCAAAAATAAGCGGCCCAACTACAGCTCCAAGTATAAGGCCCATAAATTGTTTTGCAGGAAAAGAGGCTGTTTGGACCGGATAAGAAGGCCCAAGGAAAAGGAGTCAGAATAGAAGAGCAGTTAGTCTTAACCGGTTCACAAAGCAACTCGACTGGAAGCAGTTCGATTCAGCTAGAAAAGAGTACGAATGAGAGAGCAGTTCGATTTAATCAGTTCGCATAAGGTAGCTCAAAGTAGTTCTTGTTTAGTTACTCCCTCGGCGGTTTCGACTCAGGGAATTAAATGAAGAAGTGTAACGATTCGAACATTACAACCCAAGTAATCAAGTGGTTCGACCGTTACGAGTTAGGAGGATTAATGCTTGGTGATTTCAGGTGGAAATTGATGAGCATTCAATAATAATGTTTTAATTATTATTAGTCTTTTCTTATAAATAGATTGTTATATTTTCATTGGTAAAGTGGGACATACTATTTCTCTTTTTCTGAAAGCTTCATATGAATCTAGCAATTTTATCTCATTTCATTCTCAATTTCCAACAAATCCATGCCTCAAAAAATCGAACCTCAACATTGGCATCCACCTTGGGGCCTATGAATTTTGTTCCCAAAAAAGTCATATTTTGTGGCTAGAACCCTAAACAGGTTCTAGGGTTTTGATAGTCTTTCTGATGCATGTTTAAATGATTTAACTCAATAAGCATGGTTCAATTCTTAGTTTTTATTCAAATCGAATCTAGAATTAATGAAGGATCGAGAGATGAAATTAATCTAGGTTTGAAAGTTATTAATTGAAGGACCGAGAGGTAAAAATTAGCAATGAGAAGAGATAATTGAATACAATTGATTTCTGTCTCACAAGGAAGATTCGAATTGTAGGATTACAATTTGATAATGATTGGGATTGACTAATATTGTGTTCTTGAAACCGAGAGGAGATAGTCATATATTAGTAATCTAGGGCTTAATTGCCTAACCAAGGAATTTTATCCATATGAATCTAATTTATTCCCCATTGTTGAGTTGATGAATTTTGCATGTTGAGGATTTGATTATCTGCCCTGGAATCTGTGTCTTTAAATTATTGTTTTTCAAAACCCTTTAAATTTTGCATTGTTTTCTTTAAATTCCAAAACTAAAAAACCCTGATTTCAATATACTCAAACAACTATGGTTTGAAAAATATGGCTAGTACATAGGATAGTTTCGATATACAGTCTCTATGGGTTCGACCACTGATCGCCTGTTAAAATTAACAGTTCTATTATAATATAGCGATGCAAATAAATTTATAAACCCAAAGGTATGTCGAACCCAAAGGAATAGTACAACGAAATTATCTCATGTACTGGCATAGTTTATCTATTCTTTGTTTGAGCAAATCCAAATTTGAATAGGGTTTTTTTGTTTTGAAAAGCAGAAAATAACTTTTGGAATAAAATTCAATAAATAAAAAGCACAAATTCTAGGAAAATCAACCAATCCAATCCAACATGTATAAACAATCAATCCAAACCCAAAATAATCATTAAGGTGGGAAATCTGATATTTTGGAGTTAATTCCTTTGTTGGGCAATTAAAACCTAGATTACTAGAAAGTGAATTTTACCTCTCGGTCTCAAGAACACAAACTAATCAATCTCAATAAAGATACAGATTTGAAAACCCTACAACTAATTCTTCTTTTTGAGACAGAAAATAGTTGTATCAAAATTTTATTTTCCTATTATTAATTATCTCCTCTCGGTCTCAAATTAATAACTATAGACCTAATTCAATTTTCATCTCTCGATCCTTCAATTGAAAATAGATTTTGGAGTGAAAAACATAAAATTTGAACCAATTAATTAAGGGCTGGATTTAATTGAATTAACACATACTGAAAAGGATGGAGAAAACCCTAGAACCTGTTAAGGGTTCTAGCCTAACATAATTGAAATAAATATTGCAAAAGATGTAAAGAAACTTACTTCAATCATTAAAACAATAGGAATCTTGAAGTACTTGGATCCAATTGCAACAATAAAATAAAGAGTACTAGAAATTAAAGAGTATAATGCTGAAAAATAAAGTTGAATACTGAAAACTAAAGCTTAAAAACTGAAAATTAAGACTTATTTTTGAGACTAATAAGTCATATTTATAGGGGGAGAAATTATATCTTCAAAAGGTAATGATTTGGGAAGGAAAAATCTCCAAATTGGGCCAAAAATTGCCCTTCCGGCGCGCCTGTCGACCGACACAAATCCTGTCGGTCGACAGGAATTCATTTCGATCGACACAAATTGTGTCGCTCGACACAGAAACATTCCTCTGCGCAGTCTCACGGTTTTGGCCATAACTTTTGCTCCCAAACTCGGGTTGACCCGATTCCAGTTGCGTTGGAAAGCTAACTCAAAGATCTTTCCATCCATGTGCTCCATTAACTCAGATTCCGTCTGTGGATGAAGTTGTGACTGTTCCTTTGAACATCTGCTGCTTTCGGTACGGGTTTCCATTGGATTTGGCCTAAAACCTTCAAAATATTACCATGACAAGCATAATATCCCCTATAAACACTTCATGCTCGATTATTAACTAAAAACTCAAATAAATGCAATAAACAAATAAGAAAACAACGTGATAAGTGAGGCAAAATACGAGCTTATCAACCCCCCCAAACTTAAACACTTTATTGTCCTCAATCAACAAAAGAATGAACCAAAAGTTCAAGTAGAAGAAAAGTGCAATGCCTCACAAGATTCATCACAATCAAACTCGTAAATCCACAAAACATCAACATTTTGTAAGAATCAGAAAATCTGTAAACCATGGAAGACTCACAAGGGAAGTGTTTTCACTCATTCACTCAAGTGTTTAGGATAATATGAGATCACACAAGTCATACAAATCAAGTTCTACCATAGGCTTGCAAATATTCTAAATCTCCACTGCAAACATGTATACACAAGTCTAAGATCAGAAAGGACTTTATTCAAGGTTGTAATGTAGGCGCTTTTTAGTGAAAGGTAGGAAAATATTTGGCCAAGTGACTAAATAATTGAGTTAGCTACTCTCAATAAATCCAACGACTATCTATTGATATCCACCATCTCCTATAATATTCAACATCAAACAAGGCTCTTTTATTCTCTCTTTTTTTCTTTTTTTTTTCTTTTTCACACATCCTTTTATGCTCTAAACAATTTTGATTATACATTTGAGCTTATAAGGACTATCAAACCCATTTTTTCTATATTTTTTTTCCTAGAGCCCAACCTTTCTCTTGTTTTTAGCCTTCTAATAATATCTTATCTTTTTAAACAAATCCCAACCCACTCTCATAGACAAGAGTTGATTCTCCTATCATTTTTCCAACTCATAGACAAAGAAAGAAAATTCATAGGCTCAAAAGGGTTGACTAGGGATAAATGTTCAATTAGGACAGTGTGTGGGTTAAATAGGCTAACAAAGATGGCCTAAAATCATTTCCTAAACCTGTGCACACTTAGCAGTCTTGAAAAAGAAACAAAGCAAGTTCTAGAGATACTCAATAATGCAGACACACTCACAATCAAAATCAAGGCTCAATTCTCACACTTGGGACAATAATTCTTCCATAGTAAACATCAAATCATCATCAACATCATGCCTTTGTAAGTTTCAAAACAAGTAATCATGCGGTTTTCTACATTCATTGGCATACTCAACCACTATCACAATCAATGCATACTAAAGTCAATCGATTCAAATCTCGCACTCTTGCTAGGGTTATCTCATAGCTATACAAATCTTCTCACAAAATCACAATTTTATTCAAAAAATGCAATAATTTTTTTTTTAAACTGGGCAGAAATTTAAACAAACTGAAAGCTTTAAATAAAAGGGAAGAAATAGTTTCAACTCCAAGTCCTCCTCCCCCCAAACTTATTCGATTGACAGAGAGAATAAGTTTGAAGATCAGACTAGGAGTGAAACAGTACCTCGATGTTGGTCTCAGACACCAACTTTTTATCTCTCGGAGGCTGTAGAACGCGAAAGACGAAAACTGCTGCTGCTAGCACTCTGTGTCGATCGACAGGGGCCCTGTTGATCGACACAAAGCCTTCTTGTCGATCCAAAGTGGGTCAAAGTGTGCTTCGTCGATCACCTCTGTGTCGATCGAAACAGAGCTCCGTTTTTTTTTATTATTATTTTTTTTAACAAACACAACGCAAGAAAATTAGAGAAACAATTGAAATAAAGCAAGTAAACAATGGGTTACCTCCCATTCAGTGCCTTAGTTATTGTCGTGGCTCGACGATAGGGATCCTTCACCAAGGAGATCGGGTCCAGACTCGCCGCCCCCTTGCATCGATCATGTAGACCATCCGATCACGAATAATAGTGGTGAGCTCGGAAGAGGATGGTGTAATTGGAAATTTTGCCATCCCATTTTCGCGCTCCCATTCGATCTCGGCGGCTTCTTCATCTTCCTCAATGGTGGTGGAGATGTTATTGCAGGCAGCTTCCTTCAAACTTCTATCGATCACAAAGGTGATCGTCTCATCATTCCCTCGGAGTGTAATCTCTCCATCTCGGCAGTCTATCAAGGCTCCACTTGTCCTCAAGAACTCTCTTCCAAGGATCATCAGCATTCCATGTTGTTCCTTCATATCCAAAACAACAAAATCAGCAGGAAAAATTAAATGCCCAACACGAATTAAAACATCTTCAACTACCCCCCTTGGTCGAGAAATTGAGCGATCAACCATCTGCAGAGTGATTGAGGTTGGCCTCATCTCGCCTATCTGTAGTTTTTGGAAGACCGAGTATGGCATCAAGTTGATACTTGCACCTGTGTCACAGAGGACATCCCTAAACTCCTTTCCCCTAATCTCGACCGGAATAGAGAAGCATCCCGGATCGGACCTCTTTGTTGGAACCTGTTTCTGCAAAAGAAGACTACACTGCTCATGAATAGAAATAATTTGATCCTCCATTACCGGCTTTTTCTCTGTCATCAGCTTCCTCAAGAACTTCATGTAGCCGGGAATCTCGCGGAGAGCCTCGATCAAAGGAATGTTGATGTTGACCTTCTTGAGATTCTCTACGAATCGAGCAAATTTCGAGTTCTCCTTCTTCTTTGCAAATCTTTGGGGAAAGGGCATTGGAGGAATTGGATCACCTTTCTTCTTTGAATTTTCCGCTCCATGTAGTTCCATGGTTGCCTGTCTGTCGACTGCCCCTTTCTGTCCTGCCTGTCGATCGACAGGGGGAGTGTCGATCGACACGGCTGCATCTCCCCTGTCGGTCGATTTGCTTCCTTGTCGACCTCTGCTGCCCTGCCCAACCTCTGTGTCGATCGACACAGGGTCTGTGTCGATCGAAATAGAGGTATCTTCTGCGGGGAATTCCTCTCCTTCAGCCCCAAAGTCATCCTCGGACATGCTTGGACCCTCGTACCTCGTACCGGACCTCAAGGAAATGGCATTGACTTGTTTGGCCTTCTCAGGATTGGCTTCTGTGGTGCTGGGGAGCTAGCCTGGCTTGTGTTGATTGCTCAAGGCAGTGGAAATCTGACTGAACTGTGTATCGAGCATCTGAAGGTGCTTCGTCATATGCTGTATGTGAGTGGACATGTTCTTCACCTCATTTTCTACCTTACCAAACCGGTTGTCAGAGCTTTTGATGAACTTTTCAAGCGTCTCCTCCAGCAATGACTTCTTCTTCTCCACAATTTCTCCCCCGGCTCCAACACTAAATCCTGGTGGAGGGCTCTCAGCTGCATAAGGGTTAGAATAAGAAAAACCAGGATGGTTCTTAGCATTGTAACCATACCCTTGATTGTTGGCTCGGTAGTTGTTGTTGTTGTAACCTCCATTGGCATAGTTCACTTCAGCGATATTGGAGGTGCTCGAACTGCTTTTTCGATAGATGTAGTCGGCCTCAACAGGAACGATGGCCATATTGGGATCTGAAATAGCTGCTACCGAAGCTCTACCGGCCTCCAATTGCTTGAACTCTTCTCTAAGTTTCTTCACTTCTGCCACCACATCAATTTCCGGAGTAGTGGTCACTGCTTTGACTGCTTTCTGCCTTTCAGTAGGCCATTGGTGACTGTTGAGGGCCATGTCTGCAAGAAGTTGCATCCCCTCTTCTCCACTTTTCTTCATGAGCAGTCCTCCAGCTGAAGCATCAACCAATTCTTTTAAGTGAGGGGTTAATCCTTCATAAAAATGGCATACCTGCATCTCAAGATCAATCCCATGGCTGGGGCACAATCTCAACAGCTCTTTGTATCTCTTCCAAGCTTCATAGAGGGTCTCATCGTACTTCTGGCAGAAGTGAGTGATGTCGGACTTCCTCTTCATGATGACACTGGGAGGGAAGAAGTTGGTGAGGAACGCTGCCCGAAGTTGTGCCCATGTAGCAATTCTGCTCTTGTCCAATCCAGCAAACCAAGACCGGGCCTCATCCCTGAGAGAAAAAGAAAACAAACGCATCCGAATGTTGGCTTGAGGCACTCCGTTCTGCTTGATTGTATCGCACACCTCGATGAACTGACTGAGGTGGCTGTAAGGGTCCTCAATGGCCTTCCCTGCATATTGGTTTTGCTGGACCATCTGAATCAGGCCTGTCTTCAGCTCGAAGTTGTTGGCATCAATGCCAACCTGGAAACCTGGCTCCTCTCTCTGTGGCAGGAAGCGATCAAGAATGGATCTTTGAGGCACCACAATTCGCCTTTCAGGGTTTCCTTCATTGGCCAGGGCTGCCAGTCTGGCAGCCTGCTCAGCTTGAACGGCTTGTGCTACTTGAAGTTGATCCCTGAGTTGCCGGACCTCATTCATGAACTGTCTTTGCTCCTCGGGAGTCATGTTTTGAAGTTGTGGTTCTTGTGGTTGCTCCATCTCTGGCTGTCTCTCCTTGTTCTTTCCTTTGCTTTTGTTTCTCCTGCAGGTAGCTTCAATTTCTGGATCGAAGGCTTCAAGATTTTCCCCCGAGCTCTTGTGTTCATGCACCTGAAAAGAAAACAGAAAACTGGGAATCAGTCTCTGTGTCGACCGACAGGGAGGCTGTCGATCGACACGGATGCTGCCTCTGTGTCGATCGACAGAAGCTCTGTCGATCGAAATAGAAGCAAAAATTCACACACACGCACGCGAACAGAAAAAAAACTCAATCCAGAAAAATATCAAAACTATCCAATAACAAGACAAAATCTGACTATCCCCGGCAACGGCGCCAATTTGATCGCCTGTTAAAATTAACAGTTTTATTATAATATAGCGATGCAAATAAATTTATAAGCCCAAAGGTATGTCGAACCCACAGGGATAGTACAACGAAATTATCTCATGTACTGGCATAGTTTATCTATTCTTTGTTTGAGCAAATCCAAATTTGAATAAGGTTTTTTTGTTTTGAAAAGCAGAAAATAACTTTTGGAATAAAATTCAATAAATAAAAAGCACAGATTCTAGGAAAATCAACCAATCCAATTCAACATGTATAAACAATCAATCCAAACCCAAAATAATCATTAAGGTGGGAAATCTGATATTTTGGAGTTAATCCTTTGTTGGGCAATTAAAACCTAGATTACTAGAAAGTGAATTTTACCTCTCGGTCTCAAGAACACAAACTAGTCAATCTCAATAAAGATACAGATTTGAAAACCCTACAACTAATTCTTCTTTTTTAGACAGAAAACAGTTGTATCAAAATTCTATTTTCCTATTATTAATTATCTCCTCTCGGTCTCTAATTAATAACTATAGACCTAATTCAATTTTCATCTCTCGATCCTTCAATTGAAAATAGATTTTGGAGTGAAAAACATAGGATTTGAACCTATTAATTAAGGGCTGGATTTAATTGAATTAACACATATTGAAAAGGATGGAGAAAACCCTAGAATCTGTTAAGGGTTCTAGAGCCTAACATAATTGAAATAAATATTGCAAAAGATGTAAAGAAACTTACTTCAATCATTAAAACAATAGGAATCTTGAAGTACTTGGATCCAATGGCAACAATAAAATAAAGAGTACTAGAAATTAAAGAGTATAATGCTGAAAAATAAAGTTGAAAAATGAAAACTAAAGCTTAAAAACTGAAAATTAAGACTTATTTTCGAGCCTAATAAGTCATATTTATAGGGGGAGAAATTATATGTTCAAAAGGTAATGATTTGGGAAGGAAAAATCTCCAAATTGGGCCAAAAAATTGCCCTTCCGGCGCGCCTATCGACCGACACAAATCCTGTCGGTCGACAGGAATTCATTTCGGTCGACACAAATTGTGTCGCTCGACACATAAACATTCATCTGCGCAGTCTCACGGTTTTGGCCATAACTTTTGCTCCCAAACTCCGATTGACCCGATTCTAGTTGCGTTGGAAAGCTAACTCTAAGATCTTTCCATCCTTGTGCTCCATTAGCTCAGATTCCGTCTGTAGAAGAAGTTGTGACTGTTCCTTTGAAAACCTACTGCTTTCGGTACGGGTTTCCATTGGATTTGGCCTAAAACCTGCAAAGTATTACCATGACAAGCATAATATCCCCTATAAACACTTCATGCTCGATTATTAACTAAAAATTCAAATAAATGCAATAAACAAATAAGAAAACAACGTGATAAGTGAGGCAAAATACGAGCTTATCAACCACCTTAGGGTGTTATAAATTTATTTGATCGCTATACTATCATTAATCCTTAAAACTTTTACGGTGATCACTACTCTATAAAGCATAGTCAGATTTTAATGCAATGATGATCAATTCCTTATTCTACCTGCAATAATTACTTTAACTAAATATACTTGCATTCTGTGAAAACCTTTATTTATTTATTTTTTGCTTCTCTTAGTTAATAAATCCAAATCCAAAAACCCCCAATCTGATTGATTTACTTTTATTATATTTTTTTATTTTCTTGAAATTAATTAAATATCATCTCTTTGTGGTTCGACCCTGCTTACTACTTTGCAAGCTTTTCTTTATTTTAGCAGGTTTATTTTTGAGAGTTTTGACAGTCTATCACAATCTTCTTTTAGCATTTTATAGTACGGTCTATCCAAAGCCTTAAGCTCGCTGATGATGGCATTGAATCTCTTCTCCATCGCATTTATAGTCTCTCCGGGTTGCATCTGGAATGACTCGTACTTATCGACACATACTTGCAGTTTATTATGCTTCATCTGATCAGTTTCGTGGCAAAGTGTGTCGAGGTAGAGCTCCATACTTCTTTGGCATTGTTGAATTGTATGACTTCCTCCACGAAGGCATCAGGTAGGGAAGACAGTATGTCTTCTGGACTCCACTCATCGTACGACATTTCGATGATTCTTGCGCCTTCATTTCCAAGAGGTGGAAGGGCCTTAGTAAACTTTATTGGTCCCTTTTCTAGTACCTCTATCATCTTTGGATAAACGCTCTTTAGTTGTATGGAAGATTTCTTCTTTCACATCTCGTACTTTTCAGGGTTGTACGGTGGCAGCTTTATCATGTTCATCATTGTTGTACCTGAGCTAAGATATGACAACAAAAAGTGTGGAAGGAATGGATACCAGTCCTAAGCGACTCAAAACAACCAGCCTGTGAGAACTGACCGCTCTAATACCACTTGTTGGTCCTGGTTTATTAGAGTAGAAAGTAAATGCACAGCAGAAATTAAGATATTTCTTCGGTAAGCTTGCACTTATCCAAGCTGATGGTGACTAGTTAAATCTTTTTCTCGTACTTAGCGTCAGATATGCTTAGTGTCAGTATTCAGTATAAACTACAACACTTGAGTGTTGTGTTTTAAAGCATGAGTATGCCGACAGTCAAATAGAGAAAGCAATAAATGACAAACAGATTTATAGTGGTTCGGACTAAATCATCCTACGTCCTCTCTTTAGACACTCGGTCTGGTAATCCACTAAGCTTAGAACTTTACAGGTGCTCCTACGATCTATAGCTTGTCAGTGAATGCCTCGTCCTCCAATCCACAAGCGCACTCGCCTGGTCCTTGCTTGGTTCTTAGCTTCGCAGCTGTTTAGAGTGTGGGCGCACCACTCAGCCTCCTTGTAGCCCAAATGGGATGTTTATAGTTCCCCCGTGAACTATCTCCTTGCGGTGGGTTGCCCGTAAGAATCAGAGTACAAGACGTACTTGACTGCTGTAGTCATTCTTAGAGAGAAAGACTACCCAAAATTAACTCAAGAACACTACGGTTCTAAGTCTCGTGTTCACTCAGGTGACACACAGAAAAGCTTAAAGAAGCCTCAAAAGTAAGCTTAGATGATGTTTGCTTTCACGTACACTGTAAGACTTAAGCTTTGTTTCGGTATTGGTTCGCAGATTGTAACCTTCTTCTGTTGATTTCTCCGGAGATTTATAGTCGTGAGATTGAAGGTTTGAAAATAAATGCTTGTTAGAGACAAATCAGAAAATTTCCAATCGAATGTCTCTATTGGCTAATGCGCTAGGCGGGTAGGTGATGCTTTTTCAGAAGTTCTACGTCTGCTCCGCCTTTTTCTGACTTTGACAACGACGATTCGACTTTTTGTCAGAACGACAGTATTTGCCAGTTTGAGGAATCTTGGACTGGTTGTCCTAGGTAACGAAACTTGGTGTTTCGTGCTTGCAGACTTTAATGCTTCTCAAATCCTTAAAGTCTGTACTGCTTCAATACATTCTTCAAGCGATTCTTCTTGTCTTCATGTGCTGGGACCCAGACTAGGAAGTCCGTGGTGGTATCGTCATACTTGAAAGACATGCCGATGACGGCATCCTTTGTAGTATGCTTGGTCCCTATGCTCGTAAGTATGGTTTGGTCGATGAGACCATACTTGCTGGATTCGTACTTGGCGAAATCTAAACTTCAGCTAGACTCATAGTCAACCAGACTTGTATAATTCGTTGTGAATCTTAGTCTGTTGAGTCTTTCGCGCGTACTAGATTGATCAGTCAGTCTAGTCTTCAGATTAGCTTCAGCTTACAACTCGATAAAAGAACCTACAGGACTTTACATTTTTCAATTGCGGAAACTATCTATGATGACTTTTACATACTTTGACCCACCAAAACATAAAATAAAGGAAGAATATTTCTATCAAATTTCCTAACATTAGATATACAACAAATTAAGTTAATGGAAATAAACTCAACTAAGGTTAAACTCATATACCGACACGATAATTCAGTTGCGGAACTAATTCTAGGATTATTTTATATTTTAAATGTTAGGATATATATGTATCAAATTATAATTTACATAATTTAGTATATTAAATTATTCATTTAGTTATAAGTCATCAGCCGCGGCTCTTACGGCGTCGTTTACAAAGCCCTGGACATGAGAACTGGCGAGACTGTGGCCGTGAAAGAGGAGATTCACGGATTGTGTCGATCGACCACCGCAGAGATCGAAACCATCAAAACCCTGCCGCGCCACCGCCACATTGTGGGATTGAAAAACGTCGTCATGGGCGGCGCCGTTGTGGGTGGCCGAGTTTTTGTAGTGATGGAGATGTGAAGTACGACCTCGTCACATTTAGGGAGGCACTGAGCAGGCCCTTCCAGCTCGAAGAAATCAAATTCTTCATGAAAGGAATTTTGGAGGGAGTGAAGTTTCTTCACGACGAGGGCGTGATGCACAGGGATCTCAAGCCCTCCAACCTCCTCGTCAGCCATGAAAATGGTGACGTCAAAATCTGCGACTTTGGATTGTCGGCGCCTTTCAGATTAACAGCAGAGGCGGTGTCGTTCTGCCCTCGTGTTGGTACGCAATTGCACAAGGCCTCGGAGCTTCTCCGAGGAAGTTGGAGGTATACCTGCGCCGTCGACATGTGGGCGGTGGGGTGCGTGATGGCGGAGCTGGTGCTTGACCAAGTTCTTTTTTTGGGAGAAGCAGATGATGATGACGAACAATCGGATTGCATACACCATGTGATCAACCCCTCGTTCAATCGGCTTGGAATGAAGATGGAGACGGTGGCGATGTTTCAAGGCACGGCGGAGCATACGGCTGCAGGAATTGATCTGCTACAAAGATTATTGGCGTACGAAGCAGAGAAGAGGATAGCGGCGAGGGATGCTCTGAATCACCCTTGGTTCCATGAATAGTTTTATTATATATCTTCATCATGTAAACTACTGGAACATATTTTATGTAATATATATTGCATATTTGATATTGTTCATCAACAGAAATTGTGTATTCGTTCAAGTGATATTCATCTGAATAATTTAGCCTCTCATTTGTGTATTTCTATTCTTATTTAATTATTCACAAGTTGATTATAGGAGAATTGTCGATTCAGGACCCAAATGATGGTTTAATTATCGATTCAGGACCTGAAAGATGATTTGTCAATTCAGGACCCGAAAGATCAAATAATTTTCAATCCTGAACCTGATATTGAGGTCCTGGATTGAGAATTCTATTTGGATTCAAAATTTTTGTAATCTTTCAGGTCCTGGATTGAGAATTAATCTTTCGGGTTCTAAATCGATAATTAAACTATGAGAAGGTCTCAGGTTAGGCACGCCTAAATGATTTAGGCGGGTTACGTTTTATTCGTTAACCCAACCCAAACCCATTTAATATACCCTAATTGGGATGGGTGAACCCATATGGATAGGATAAAACCCGCCTACACCGTTTAGGCGTGCCTAACGCAAGTTTTTGCCTTAGACTATCTTTCGAGTCCTAAATTGATAATAGTCTTTGATTGGAGATATAAAAATAATTTAACCTCTTATTTGTGTATTTTTATTTTTTAACAAAATATTCAACACTAATCCATTATTAATCTTTACACATGCAAATGTGAACTTACCAAAATATTTTAACCTCTTATTTATGTATGTTTATTTTTCAACAAAAGAGTCAACTTTAATACATAATTAATCCATTAAAGGATATTTTGATTGGAAATTGTTGTTATTTTTCGGCAAGTAGGTCGTCATTCTTTTGGCAAATATTATTTTAGGAGACAAATTATAAATTAGTCAATTCTCACTGTAAAATTAAAAAATAAAAGAATTAATTGATTTATACGTACAAATGTGTATTTTTTAATGGATATGCAGTTCATATAAATATGATAATCTATTAATTATATTCACCTCACCAAATTAAATCTAATTAGATACGATCTTATATTTATTTTTTAATATTATTTCAGATATTGTTGATTTATTCTCTCAGATGTTCCGTGACTTCCACACTAATTCGATATTATTTTGATCTATATTATGTTCCTATTCATCTAGTTTTTCATTTTATTTTTTTTGCATTTGCCTGATTTAAAAATTAGAGGGTCAAGAAAAGTCATAAAATCACACACACATACACACAAATTTATAAATTTGACTCTCCAATTAATAATCTGAGAACCTAATAATTAGGATTAATAATCTTAATGTAAAAGAATCAAATCTTAACTATCTCGAATGAGTAAATGTACAATTTAAAAGCAGCCAAGATTTAGTAAATTGGAAGAGTTCACATTCACAATTACAAGATACAATGAAATTAGGAATAGAAGAAAGATAAATTACACTCATCCGTCCCATCTGAATTGTCCCACTTTATTTTTTTGTTTATTCCACTTTATTAGTTTTATTTCTAAATGTAACAATATTTTTACACTCAACAATAAAAATATTAATTCTATTCAACTCGATCTACACTCACAATCCTTGATTATTGTACCCGATCAAACCAAGACAATTTGGGCAGAACGGGGTAGTAACAAAGAATTTAGAGATAATAACTGAAAATGAAAAGTCCCTTTACTTTTTTGTTTAAATTTAATCTTATGTATCCAAGTATTTTTCATAGAATTTCAAATCCATAATCTCTTTATCATAAATAAAGTATTTTAAATTTTTCATGAATGTGCGGGAATAATTTCTTTTTAAATATAAGTATATTAATTTAAATTCACAAACTTAAATATCTACTGATAATTTCAAATTCATAATCTCTTAATTTCAAATAAAATAATTTCACTACTATACTTAAAAAAATTAGTGGGAATAATCCCTTAATTTATCCATAACCAACACAACATTAATGCAAGCAAGCGCAGGGGCAAATCCCTTTATTTTTCCTCCAAAAGCCACCTCCATGCAGTGGGCCACGTGTGCGAAGGAGAAGCAGACACGTCACGGTCTGGGACCGCTAGGGTACATGGAGTGGTGCTTCCGTGAAAACGCCTCTTCTGCAGGGGCAATCTGGTAATCTACTAAACAGAAGTTTCAATTCATAACAGACAGCTCGCCGAGCAAGTCCTTAAATTTGAGACCAAAACAAACCGAAAGAAACTATTTCCGGTCTGAAAAGCCTCCCGGAGAAAAGGTTTGATTCTTTCTCGGAAATAGAGGAATCATATCATGGACGCCGACGAGGTAAATTCCGCTCTCGATTAGGGAATCGCGGCCGCTCTTGCGGCGTAAGCCAGTTTTTATTTTTTATTTTTATTTTTTGCAGCAGCACTACCAACTACCTAACTGAATCTTTGTTATTCGAGTTTTTCCCTTCTGAGTTGCTGCATTCATTCTTTGCGGGTTTGGTTTTGTTCTTGTTTTCTATATCTGGCTGCTTCGCATCCTTCGATGGAGTTTTTTTCATGTTTTGGGAGTAGTGTGTGTGTGTGTTTTTTGAAAATCTCACGCCTTCTTTTTTTGTTGTTGGCGGATGGTGATGTTTCTATGAATTTATTTTAGCTTCCATTGATGATTTAAATTATTCGTTGGCGTATTCGTGATGAAAGTTGTGTTTTTTAATTAATCTTTTTTTATAGACTGGTGAATTTTGATATTTGTGCATAGCTTTCCCGAGATCTTTCTGCAATTATCCTTAATCCATGTGCAAATGCAAGAATGTGCATTCATTCTTGAAAGGTAATGCTTGTTGATATTTGTTATTTCATCTGAACTTTTTGGCTGCACTGCAGAAATCGACGGCGTTGAAGAAGGCATATGCTGATATAATATTGGGTATATCTAAGGAGGCTGCGGCGAGGGTTATGGCTTCTGAAAAGAAGGCACTGAGGTATCATCTTGAGTTGAAGGCCACAAAAGAGGAGGGTGTGCGCATGCTAATGCGCCTAAAGCAAATGATGGATACTCAGGTGAATCCCGGAGACTGAACTCTTAAGTTTAAATTCTAGATCTTTTTGGAGTTTTTTTTAATGGAAATGGGATCACCGCACGTGTTTTTGTCTTTTCTATATTGCTTGACATGTTTGTTCATAGATTCTTTTGGCAAACTGGACATCATCATATTCATCCATCTATGTACCTAACCTAAGTGGAGGAAAAAAAAAAAAAAAAGAATGAAGTCATAAAAAAGAAAAAGAAAAGAAAATGAGGGGAGGAAAAATAAAAAAGAGGAGGATTTTAAAACTTTGAAAATTGAAATTCATTCAAATAATAAGCATCTCTTTAGTTTTGTTATTGCTTAAAGCTTGACTTTACTATTTTGTTATAGTTGGGTATATGTTGACTAATGATTCATGAAGCTAGTTCCCAAATTAATCTCACCACTACCCCGAGCCATATTACAACCAAATTTAAAGACCTTTTGAACTTGAACAATTCTAAGTATAAAATAAGTGGTGAAGAAGTGATTGATTGGCAAGCATTTGGTAAATTTCGATATTTGTATTGGTTTTGAGCAATCTTGCCCCTTAAAACATTCTAAACACTTGAGTGTATTGAGAGAATCTTGATGAGAGTGTTGAAGTTTGTTTTACTCAGTATAGTGAATCTCTAAAACTTTGACTTGATGACTTGCAGCATGATACTCCTTCTTGTTTGGATCTTTCATTGTCTGTTGTTTGACCTTGAGTTGATTTTCTTGTAACCATTCTATGCTTGAAGACAAACATTATTAAAGTGTTGGAGATTTTGATGAACTTGATTTTATCTATTTATTTCATATTTAGATCTCATGTTTTGAATGTTTAAATGCTTTAAATCATGTAAAATTGGTTGCTTATATATTTTAAATGTCAAAATCAAGCTCAACTATACTTTGATGTATTTTGTAAGTATTTTGGATGATTTATAAAAAGTAGCAAGAATGTGCAATCAAGACTGTCGAGGTCTCTTCTAAGCAAATACTGAAGCTCAACCATGCCTTATTAAGACACTTTGCTTGCGTTTTGACTGAAAAAGGAAAGTTGCGGATTTTACATAAAAATTGGGATTTAAAATCTGGATCTTCAAGGATTGATTTGATTTTATCTATTACGATTTGTAATCAATATTCCCCAACATTAAAAGACCTATTTTGGGGAATTTCTCATTTATTATTGTATTTAAAATACAATTTGGTTAGGTTAGAATCTTTATCTTTGGATCATTTCCAAGAGGGAGCAGTTTTCTGCACAAAGTTTATCTGGTGTTTTTCACCTTCATGGATCGCTAAATATTTTTTCTAGTTGAAGGACTTTTCAGATTTTGAATAATTGGGTTGTGAGTTTACTGATAAACACTCAATTTGTGCATTTACTGTTGTGAATATGATGGATATTTGCCTTAGATTGCATCGTTCAGTGATGTTTCTGTGCTTGATTCATTTCCTTCTATTAAATATTACGTTTGGTTTGATTTTGGGTTGTGTATGTAGGATTCACGCACAATCGAGTTGCTTACAGAATATGACTAAGTGTTAAAGTGCCAATTGATGTTTGTATGCATCGGGAAGAGGACGAAGCGAGAAAAGGTTGACGAAAAGCTGTAATTTCCTCTCGAGACAGAAATGGCAACCCAAAATACGAACTCGGCAGGCGCCGAGTTCGTAGCTAGGTCGCTGAGTTCGTAAAAACTTCAAATTTCTTGCGGCACAAACTCGGCGACCAAATGCATAAATGTCGGTCGCCATCTCTAACTTACGGTTCGCCGTTCGTGTTTTAAAGCCCGAATTTTGATGTAATTTTCATATCTTTTTGGATTTGTACAAGCTAGATATAAATATAGGGTTCCATAGTTTTATTAGAGTCAGTCGTTCATTATTTTAAAGTTTGAGAATTGGGAAAGAACGGAGAACTCAGGGAAGAATTCAAGTACGAAGATTGATGACCCAAGATTGAAGATCACAGTTTTTTAGTTTTATGTTTTCTTTATCTTTGTATATTTCTTTTTCTGTGTTGATGGAATTTAGCATGTCTGGCTAATCCACTTTGGATTCTAGGGTTTCAACCTAATATTGATTTTATGCAATTGATTATTTAATTCGATTTTCCTTTTCCATTCTCATTTTGATTATCCTGAGTTTTTTATTATTTGCTTGATATTGCCATTGAGGCAGATTAATTGATCTTTCTTGAACGGAGAGGTTTAGAGTTATCAATGGGTTGCAGGATAATTAGATTTTATTACTTGAATGTTTCAGAGAAATTTGATTTATTGAAGGGTTTTTGAAATCTGAGGTTTTAATTAAGAGTGAAATTCTTTCTGTGCATCCGAGAAGAGTCTTTAGGGATTTTATTTCCATATTATGGTTTAAAATTCGAGAGAATCGTCTGATAACATATTTGAGACTAACCCATGTGTTTGGAAATTAAATTGGAATTGGATAGAATGAATAAATTGCATGATATTTTGATATAGTGGATAATCCTAAAATCTTGTTTCTCTTATATTTTCTAAGTCAATCATTTATTTCCCTTTTGATTATTTACTTTTAACAATCACCTAGTTTAATAAATCAATCCTTTTATCAAATTCTCTAGATAGTAGTAAGATATCTGTATTAGAGTGCTTAATTATATTTCGAACCTGCAATCCTTATTTTGCGATATTTTTATTACTTGCCATCTACAATGGTCTGCACATTGTAGAATAATGTGTTGCTAAACACGCTATCATGCTTTTGGCGTTGTTGCCGGGGATTATATAGATTTATAATTAAAACTATTTCTGATATTAAGCCACTAATCTAGATTTTATTTTACGCATATTCTATTTTTTATTTTCTGTGTTGATCACTTTTGGTGTTCCTTTTCAGGTAGTATATGCAAACTAGATTGCAAGGTCCTCCACTTGAACCTGTAGATATAGAGATCGAAGCTACTTATCATAGGAATTCTGCCAGGAGAAGATTAGCACTTACTATGGCTGACGATCACACAGCACAGACTGCAGAGTTGTAGAGGCAACTGCAGGAGATGAATCTGAAGCTCCAGGAGCAAGAAACTCAAGTAGTGCCTCGGGATGCAACCATTGATGAAATGTACGAGCCTATGACGGAACGGCATCGTAATGCTGACTTTGGGCTGAAAGTGAATACGCTGAACTTTGAATTGAAGACTGGGTTGATTCATACAACTCAGGATAATCAGTTTCGAGGTTCGCTTACTGAAGATCCTCATGTGCACATTCAGTATTTCCTATCACTGTGTGACATGGTCAAGCAGAATCAGGTACTCGTTGACTACATCGGATTGCGGCTATTCTCTTTTACGTTACACAATAAAGCCCTATCTTGGTATTTATCAGTGGACCGCAACGAGATCACAACATGGGAGGAGCTTTGCAAACAATTTTGATCCAATTTTTTCCACTAAGCAAGACTATCAGCCTGCAGACTCAAATTGCTCAGTTCAAGCAAATTTCTAGAGAGTCTTTATATGATGCGTGGGAACGTTATAAGGACCTTCTTCGTGCTTGCCCTTGTCATGGATTCTCTGAAAGGCAGCAGCAGGTGTGTTATTTCTATGGAGGGCTCGGTAATGAGACTCAAAAGCATGTAAATGCTTCTGTCGGGGTCTCTATCACTGTCAGACCCCCTAAGGAGGGTATGAAACTACTGGAAACTATGGCCAAGAGTGAGTACTACTGGCCAACAGAAAGAAGTGATCGCAGGGTGGCAGCAGTCGATGATACTGGAGATCTGGCTGCTGAAGTCAGATTGATGAGACAGGAGGTAACTGCTTCTATTAAATCACTACAGACCCGCCTCAGTAGCTGGAGAATAATCAACCTCAGTATGGGTTTGATCAGGGGCCTGAAGTTCATGTTTTTTTTTTATTATTATTATTATTAGGACTGAAGTTCAAGTTGAGGATGCCAATGATGTCAATTAGAGGAACTTCAACAACAATAGGGGGTATCCAGTAGGAACATGACCTATCATCCTAACAACAAAAACCACCCAAATTTCTCCTATGCTTATCCGAATAATTCACTGCAGCTCCCACCTGGGTTTTTTGTAGCCAATGGGGCAATTAATGAGCCAAAGGAGCCAAGCATGAGGGAACTCCTTACTCAATTTATTGCAGTATCTAATGCCAAGACAAGTAAGCTGGAGGGGGATATCACAGAGTTGCCACCTGGGTTATCACAGAGTTGCCACCTATCATCCTAACAACATAAACCACCCAAATTTCTCTTATGCTATTCCGAATAATTCACTGGAGCCTAACAACATAAACCACCCAAATTTCATCCTAACAACAGAAACCACCCAAATTTCTCCTAATGCCAAGACAAGTAAGCTAGAGGGGGATATCACAGAGTTGCAGAATGGTATGGGTGAGATGAGAAATTAAATCACATGAAGCAAATTGATACTCAGATTTCCCAGATTGCCAATGTGATTGGCAAACATCACTTTCCTAGACAGTTTCCTTGCAATACGGTGGTGAACCCGAAGGATCATTGCAATGCCATTACAACTCGTAGTGGCAAATCATACTAAGGTCCATCCATTCCAGCTGATATGCTTGTGCAACTTCAAGTTGCACAGCCTGATGATGTTCTTCTTGGAGAAGTACAATTGAAAAAGAGCAAGGGTACTTGTCCCAAAGACAGTACCGAACCTGCTGTACCAGTCTTTGTTCCCTTCCCACAGAGGTTTGCTAAGAAGCAGAAGGATGAGAAATATAAGAGGTTTCTCGAGCATATGAAGAAGATTCATATTAGTTTACCTCTTACTAAAGTTGTGCAGGAAATATTTGGGTATATGAAATTTCTGAAAGATATGGTGACCTTGAAAAAGCTGTTTGGAGCTTTTGAGACAGTCAATCTATTCGAGGAATGCAGTGCTATTGGTGGACTCGGCCCGTTATGCAGTGACGCAAAATAAATGAGTTCGTATAATTTGAAAAAATTGCATGCATATTTTTTTTATATATAAAAAAATTGAGACTTTATAAATTTATTTTGAAATATTGAGTTTTATAATTTTACACAAACTTTGCATCAAAATTACTAAGTAGTTTGCATCAAAATTACTAAGTGAGTAAGTGGTTCTCAATGATTTTGTGACCGAATTTGCTTAGTTGCCATCTTATTATTGCTAATGCCAATCAGCCGGTAGATATAAAATATCAACAATAAAGAATCCTGCGTTGGATATTAAACATAAAATAGCCATGAAAATTACAAATAATTAAAGTTGAATTAGAAAGAGGAAAGAAATTAGATTATGTACATAGATTTAATTTTAAATACAAATATTCCCAAGAAAGCTCGAGTCCATAGTCTTTTGATCATAGATTATTCGCTTTCACCATTGTATCCGAAAAAGCAAAACCTACTAAGTTTAAGCACAACACAACCATGCCTTTTTTTTTTAAACATTAATTAAACACACATCCTACATGTCCCCATGGAAGCTCGAACCCATGACTTATTGGTCATAGATAGAGTGTTTCTACCACTGCACCCTAAGGAACACCATGCCTTTTTTAATATAAAAAAAAAAACCAAAATAAAATACTCAAACATATATATTTTTCAGAGCAAAAAAAGAAGAATATTCTTTTAAGAGATGCCAATCTTTCACCTCAAGAAGATGGAATGATTAGTTAGTGCAATGTATAGATCACACCAAATATAATCATTATTATTATTGGGCTCTCCTCCATCCATATTAAACACCACTTATTTTAATGTGGATATTGTTATTTTTCATTCATAATCCTAATATTTTGGTTACTTTAATGACATTATTGGAATTTTTTTTTTCAATAAGATGCGTAGTTGTGAAAACGCATTTTCTATGGGAAAAAAAAATTATGTGTTCCAGATATCTTAAAAAATTAAGTATGTAAATTTTGAGTTTGAGAAATGATTGCCATATTTGCTGAGGAATAATTATTTTCCAGCCCATTAGTTTCTCTGCTCCTTTTGTATATTTATACTAATAAATAAATAAAGCACGAGTGAAAACTTTTTCTTTATTTTTCATCACTTTAACATTTGAGACACAAATCTTCGAATTTATGTAATGAAGTTGAAAAGATTTTCCTTATTTAATAGAAAGATATGGGGTCTGAGTGAGGAAAAGAATCTTCCATGTAATGTAATTTACAACAACACTAACTCTATTATGATATATATCATTAACACTTCCACAATAATAATTATATAATGAGAATTAGTAATATTATGAATTTATACAAGAATATGTGGCCGCTCAACGGTACGGATATCAATTTGGTCAACCCTTAGGTTTTCGTGCCAACTCTATTGAATTACGAATTATTCAGTCTGCACCAAATGCTAAAATTTTTTCGGACTAAAAAATCTTGACCCTAACCCTAATCCATCGATTTTTGGATTAACCGGTTGGGCAGATAAATTTAAGAATTTATTTTATTTATAATATTTATATTATCTTTTCATGTCATTATATATTTTCTCACTTTAATAATATTTTATTTTATAAAATATGAACAAATATTTATTTTATCTTAAAAATAATTTCAATATATATCACAATCTTTATATATTCATACATTTAAATGTTAAAGATATATTATTTTATTATTTTATCAATATCTAAATATATTTTAACTACGTGATTAAATAGTTTTTAATTATCTAATTATCTATCTAAAACTATTATATTATGTAACTTAAAATCTAATCAAGAAATATAATATTGAACATTATAAGTGAGTTTTGGTAATATATTTATTGTAAAAATAAAAAATAAAAAACTTAGTCGGTTCAATTGGACCAACTTGTATATTTTCAGGCTTAGTCCTATTGGATATCGGGTTATTTAGTTTAAAGTTTTTTTAGGTTAGAATATCTCAACCCTAACTCACATTGTAGCTCGGGTTAATTGAATCAATTCATGGGTTTCGAGCTGAATTGACATTTTACTAAGGGAAATATGCCATGGTAGTAATTGTTTAATTGTTTATGTGGTATAGCCACATCATAGGATTTGATTGTCTAAATATTCTTTGTATAAATAAAAAGTTACACATTAATCGACCTAATAAATGATCAATTGTAAATAAAATTTATTAATTAAATATAAAAAATTAAAAACAAGAAACAACCCTAATCATATGGGCACTAACAAAAACCAATTTTGAGAATGAAATAGCAAACTCTAGATAATGATTATTGATATAAGAAGAAGAAGAATATTGATGGTATTGTGGTGAAGTTACCAATTTGTAGCTGAGATGATGGTTTGAATCTCGTCAATTTCAAATTTCTACTTCAAATTTCTATTTCATATATAGTATATTCTTGAAAATGAAAACAGAGAAAAGAAATGGTTTCACCATGACACTGAGACAAGAACTGCACAAAAAAATCTTATTTCTAAAGCTTCCCCTTCAAGTTTGTTAGTTGGAATCGTGTCACAAGATTTCATGGCTTGAGCAGGTGCTACACTTTCTAATTCAGGAAAACCAGACTTTTGAAATCAAACACTTACACTCCATTTAATTTGCTTGATATATCATGCATGCAGCTTGTGTAGTTGGTTGAATGAATCTCCTGCTACCTGCAGTCAATGTAAAACTCATCAATAGCTACCTTAACTATATATTGATCTTCTTTTTACATTAATTCTTTGATTTTTACATTACCTTCTCAAGGGCTACTTGTTTATATCTTCACCATCCACTATCCAATTGAATCGTACTGATGGAGAGCCCCTCTGCCTCCACCCTTTCCTTGAAATCCTCCACCGATGATTTGAATACACAGACTTGAATTTGAAGGCTATCATTCCCATTGTCCAGCTGAACTTCCTTTATTTTTACTGCTGAAATGGCGGCCGGCTGGCTGCATCTGTCCACGCGAATGAGTTCCAGTGTTGGAATGTCACCAATTCCCTCTGGAATCTCTTTTAAGTTGTACATCCTACAAAGAACAAGCTTCTGCAGGACTGGGAAATGGAAGTTGTCTGCATCCCAATGCTCGAGCTTTGTTCTTTTAATTTCCAAGAACTTGAGGTGTTGAAATTGACCATCAACAGGACTCCACTCTCTTTCATGGACACCTATATTTTTCAGCATGAGGACTTGTAGTTGAGGCAATGAACCCACCACTGTCAGATCTTTCCACTCAAGTTGACAGTTTTTCAGGCACAACTTGTTTAGCGAACCCGGGAATCTGAGTTTCATATTCAGCTGTTCATCTTGATATGGCCATTTACTTTTGATGTTTAAGTTGAGAGATTCAAGTTTGTCCAAGCGACCGAGATTGCACAGATCCTCAATCATGCAATCATCATATCCGAGCAACTCATGATGATAGAGTAAACCTAGTTTCTTGATATTGGGGATGCTCTTACATACCTCCTCACTCATACTCACATTCACTGCTCTTTTGAGTGTCTGCAGGTTTTCCAAAACCAACATCTCATCTCCTCCATTGCACCCAGGAACATAAATCCTATGACACTCCACATGTCTAAGTTGTCGCATCTTCCAAAATTCTGTGGATGCAACAACCAGCGGACATAGCATATATTTTAAAAGGATTAAAGTTTGCAGATTACACACAAAGGATTCTGAATTAGGTAGCTCCCACACGGATGATGCCCTAGGATCATATGGTTGTCGGCAAGCAACGTAGCGCAGGTTTATATTCCGACATAATTCTACAGCTGTATAAGACTTAAATTGACTATTCAAAACCCTAATCAGTTGTTGTTTATTCAGCTGCCTGATTGTACTGCTTGCGGTGATACTTCGCACTAGTGGGATTAGGCGTTCTGTAAATTTGATATCCCTACATATGAGGCGACGACAACTACCAGTGAAGTACCTATTAATCACATGAAAGAATTCTTGTTGCTCACCTACTTTTATGCATAGGTCTCTCAAGAGATCGTGAATGCCACAAAATCTAATTTTTCCATTCTTACGCAGCCCCCCAACTAAAATTAGATTTCTGTCTATCAGATCCCTTAAGTAGCCCTCTCCAATCTCTTCCAAAACCTGGGATCCATTTGGTTTTATAAATCCCTCTGGCCTCTGCTACCCAAAGTCTGACAACATTCGACACACGGATCTTGGCATCCTCTTCAAACACTCCCATATAAAGGAAACATGGCTTTAGATGAGGAGGCAAGTGGGTGTAACTTATAGACAACACATCTAAGCTTCCTTGTTTCTCTTTTGAATACCGAACTGATGATTTTATATCTTTCACAACACCTCTCCAGTATTCTACAGTCTTAGGTGACTTAAAAAAAAGCCCTCCCATCACAACAATAGACAAGGCTAGTCCTTTGCATAATTTCACAATCTCCTCACTCACTTCTCGTAGTTCAGGAGGGCAAGTTTCATTTTTGAATGCTACTTCACAAAATAATTTCCTACTGTTGAACTCATCTAAGAATTTCATAATAAATGGCGAAGAGCCACAATCCTTTGCCACATCCGACAGCCTGGTAGTCAGAACAATCCGACTTCCATTATTGTCATTGGGAAAGAATCGTCTCACTTCATCCCAAGATTTAACACTCCATATATCATCTAAAATAATCAAATATCTTCTACCTGATAATTTCATATGTAACTGTAGCCCTAAGTCATTATTATTGGATTCCACTAGACCATGAAGAAGTTGTGAGAGAGTTTCATTTGCTTTGTGTTGCTGAGATATGGTAGCCCAAGCAAGAATATCGAAATACTCCTTGATGAGTTGATTTTCATAGATATTTTTGGCAAGAGTAGTCTTACCTGTACCGCCCATCCCAACGATTGAGATGATATGCAGATTGGATGGGTGCCCAAGAGTAAGCTCGTCCAGAAGCTGATTCAACTCGGCATCGTCCCACCATAGAAATCTCTCCAATCTCCATGACTGGTGTGGGTCGCTCCTCTCCGGATCCCCGACTCCCCTTGAACTCAGTAGCTTTTTTCAAGGCAGCATCCATCTCTTGAGTTTTCTGTTGCAGATCGAGTGAGCAAATGAGACTCGGTTCGCTCGTTCCTGCATGAATCTGAGACACAAGGTGAGATTCAATCACATCTTCAGCCGCATAAGCTGCAGATGCAATTTCCCTCTCCAGATCTTGGGCTCCACCATAATTATTGGCCTCTATGACACGGAGCAAGGAACCGGCCTTTTCAAGAAGGGGTTGGATTTGGTTGTTGTCAAAGGAAGTGGAAAGGTGGGGATGGTTCATGATCTGCTGAATGTTATTCATAAGAGATACTAGAGCTGCATAGGCTGCCATATCTAATCTTTTCAGTTTGAGGAAGAAGAAGATTACAATGGAACTGATGTTATTACAGAAGAGTTGACGACAAGCAGGTAATTAATATCCCACGTGATGGTTCAGGTTTTGATAACTGACACCACATAATTTGACCAAGTATGCAAATGAATATATAAATAAGCAAGTTGGTTTATATTATTCTTTGTTATTACATCTAGATCCAGCTGGTTGGGCTCAAATTATTACTACCTCCGTCCCAAAACAATTGTCTGATTTGAAAATAGCATAGATACTAATGCGAGTAGTACTAATGTGAGTAGAGATAGAGAAAATTAGTATTTTATTGGTGAGTGTGTATTAACTTTCCATTTTAGGAAAGAGGACAATTGTTTGGGACAGACGAAAAAGGAAAATAAGACAATTGTTTCGGGACGGAGGGAGTAATATTAATCTAGCAAAGTCTTGCTAAATTTTATAATTAATGAATTTCACGTGATGTTTCTGCTGCCTCCGCAAAAGAAATAAATGAAGCTGGTTCGCATTATAGAATTACCACCAGCAAATTGGAGTAATTTTCGATTTCAGTCTTTGCAAGAAAAAATAGATAGTTATACAATATAGACAACCCCGATTACCATTGCATAAGTTCAGGGGATTTTTTCGATTTTTAAGTTGTTTAAATTTTATATCCGATCGATTATGTTACAAAAAAATTAAGTTCACTTACTTTGATCTAGTATTGAATATTATATTTTATTAATATTCTTATTTATAGATAAAAGAAATTAAGAGCGTCATTTTTTAATTCGCACAAAGCCTCCAAAATCACAGCTGCTCTACATAGAGAAAGAAAAGAATGCAAGAAGCTTTGGTTCTAATTAGGTGCATGATATTAAATTCCCTAATATATTTATAATTTAGGATAAAATTCCCTTAACAAATAAAAATTGGTATAAAATTCCAGAAATTTAATTATTTGGGATAAAAACCTTAGTTTTCCCTTGTTTCTCTTGTTGGATCTTCTGGATTAGGGATTGTAGTCCTCGATTGTGTCCATCCTTCGAGCACTGCAACCTACGCACGTTCATCAATGAATTTCATATAGATCCACATGCAAGATAAGACTTTCACATGGAGTAGTTTTTTTCCATCACTTTCAAGAAAAGGAGATCTACGTGCTGAGTTTGAGAAATTTATAGTAGTAAACTGCACTCACGAATAAATACTTAGGTTCTTGATTTCAATTGAAATGATTTAGTGATCGAGTTTACCACAATCTTCTTAAAGTTAGAGATTAGTCAAAGTGTAACACGATAACACAGAGTCAAATTAAGCACAACGGATAAATTTCTTTTGAAATTTTTTCTAAATCCCAGAGCATCTCATGGCTAGAATGATTTCACTATGACAAAACAAGTTTACACAAAAAATCAAAATATCTTTTAATTTTTTTTTTTTGTTGAATAAGTGTACATTAATCTTAAACTCACACACCCAGATGAATCAAAATAATAAAAACGTATGAATTTCTTTTAGGTTCACTCCCTATAATAAATTCGATATAAGGCTTACTAACAAAATCTAAACTACACCAATCAACGCATCTTCTCTTGTTGGATTCACTCTACGGAGATATATAGTCTTTATGCTGGCTCAATGGACTTTGAATAATTTAGATTAGTAAGGTTAAGGGGTTTAGGAACTCGAGATTTTTCTTGTAGCTTAAACTACCAATTACCCATGGTCTTTAAGTTCTATCCTTCCTTTTATTCTCTTGCTTGCTTAGAGTACATGATCACACGCTCCACATCTTCATTCCTTCAGTCGTGTGGTTGTGCTCTCTTTCCTTGTCCATTTGCTTAAAGCATAAACCAATAAGTCACTTAACTAACATAAGTAATGTCTAACTGAAGGTACTCCCCCTAAAATATGGATAATTGAAAATACGCGAAATAAGAGTAAAAAAGATATACCTCGGCATTAGTTGTAACCTAGTCCCATAAAATAGAAAAGTGTAACATTAACATAAGGTATGTCAAACTTCCATGTTAAACATAGAAATGTTTATCTGAAAACTCGAATATTATCAATGTTTAACATCCAAAATCTCTAAAATTATGAATCTCCCCTTTAATGTTATACTTCCTGCTGCCACTCCCCACTTCATTTAGTACTTGTTCATGGTTCAGTCATGATAAATAACCAAACATCTATAGAATACTAAATTATGAATTATCCATAGCATAAACAAAGATAGCAAACAATGGGCATCCATAGCAAAGATAAAAGAGGAGGTTAAAGGGATAAAAGAGCTTCGCCTTAACCTCAGCCTTAAGAAAACAAAGTATTCCAAAACATAACAAAAAATTTACTTCAGCTTCCATATGTCCTCTGAGGATAGTCAATCCTCATCCTCGTCATTCTCATCTTCATCTTCATCTTCATCTCCATCTCCTTCATCATCTCTTTCATCTTCACAGTGGTAGGTTCTGTTTCTTTCATCTTCACAGTGGAAGGTGGTTTTATTACAAAAGAGTTTACGAGAGACAGATATTTAACATCAGCAAGAGAGTATGAAGAGCAAAAATATCAAACTGCCTCATTGATTCCACACTCATTACTCGCCTTCTTTCGGGGCTGCTTCTTGGCAGCGGCAGCGGAAGTGCCTGGCGTAGACTGCCCTCTGATAGATCTCGCGGCAGTATTCTGACCAAAATCATCAACAACACAACATAATCAAATTAAAACTAGCCAGACAGACCCAACATATGTAATTTAAAGTATGTTCTCATCGTATATATACTCTATCCAATGGATTGAATTCACGAGTTAATTCTCCATATAGAAGTAAGACTTGCTTCTAGGGGGCAGAGCCAGACAATGAAATAACAGTTTCAAACAGATTAGAATGCAAAGGGTACAATCAACATCACTCGAAGTATTGCAGTTTTATACTAGTAGGAAAGAAACATCAGATGATGGCTCAATTTAAAAAGGTTAGCAGCAGATTTTATTGCATATATATTTAGTTAAAGATTAGCTTCTTTACAATAAAAGTGATACTAAGTTAGCCAACTAATGAATAGAGTCATTATTAAAACTGCAATAATAACCCCAATCTAATATGGCCTATGCAAAAATAGAAAATTACCTTGATTTTTATTTCTACCAAGGGGTTTCTATGAGACTCACATGTTACACATCATAATTACTACATATCAGGTTCAACTGCTTCATAAAAATAAATAAAAAATGTAAAAAGCATACTAGAAAGGCAATGAGGTACTTTTACGAAAAAAGAATACAACAAGCTAAGAGATCAGAAACCTGAGGGTTTCATTTTTGTGAAAGAATAAACATACCAGCTACAACTACAACTACAACAGTAAGAAGGTCTCCTACAACTTTGAGAAGTAGTACACCTTGTATATGAGATTTGAAGCGTTTTAGATATGGCTCAGCCACCAACAGCTGGGGAAAAAAAGTCATTATCTTAAAAAATGATGAACAAGAGAAGATACAAATGAAAAGCAGGGGAGGAAAGGAAAACAGATGCAGGGTGGAATTTATAATAGGGAACCAGGCCCTGGGGACAAATGAAAAGTATTCAAATCTTTCTGACGTCATTTAAAATCCATCCCCATTCCGAAATACCAAACAATATAACGTTGTTCCAGTCCCTCGTGCATGGTTTAGAGACATGCATACATAGACAAAGAAAAGAATGTGAGAGACTTTGGTTCTTATGTCACTCAAAAATGGAAGCTAGATATCGCATAGTCACAGAAACCTTAGGCAGCAAACCACTGAACTGTAAAACTAACAAACAACTATTTGACGCCTCTCAAAAACAAACAAAGAACTATTTAACAGATGAACAAAAAAAAAAATTCAAGATCATCAAAGCTTGATGCTTCCGAATGAAAGCAACAATCATTAGATTTGCTGACTGCCCCTCAAGAATGCTGCCCTTGGCCAGCTCTACTGCTATAAAAACAAATAGGGATGCTCATGGAGGAAAGTAAAATTGTCCAATTATGAGGCTTCCTTCCTGTTACATTAAGTTCAAACAAGCATCAATCCTCCAATTCACAACATAAAAGGTGGTCAATTTGTGTGTGGTGACATGTATGCATCCGAAAAGTTTCGATATTTCCAAACAAAAATAATTTCCTTTTCCAAGGGGTGATTTCTGCAGAACTGCAAATCAAGCAAAAAATAAAAAGCAAAATTTCTAAGACATAACAATGCTGCTAATCATTGTCCTTGATAATCACAATTACCATAAAGAATAAGGAAAATAATTAATTTGAGAACAGTGCATTGTAATTAAATCCAATTTCGTGTTGGGCCCAGGTATCGCAGCGAAAAAAAAAAAACGATAAATGAACAAGCTGGCACAAAATGACAACACCAGATTTAACGTGGTTCACCTTTAAATAGGCTACGTCCACGGGACAAACTCCGATCAATTCTTCCACTATAAAATAATAGTAGGTACAAAGAGAGGTTTGGGGACAGACCCAAAATAGTGACACTCAAAGTGTTTCCCGAAAATACCCAAAATATTTTCAACACTATTTTTATCACTCCCCCGTAAGAAAAATTACCCCGCTAATTTTTCCTACACAATTTTCTATCTCTCTCTTTTTCTTTTCCTCTGGGTGTGCTTTCTGAATGCAGAGGAACTGCCTATTTATAGGCAGCTTCCTCCGCGTCGCAGCAGCAAATGTTGAGGCGGTGCAGCAACGTTTGATGGAAGAAAAGGAAGCAAACTTTTCCTGCAGAAACATTTGACAAAACAGCACAAAATTTTGACAAAAATTGCAGGTGGGTCCCACTTGAGAGGGACCTCCACCTAACAAATCTCCCCCTCCCGATCAAGTGGAGGGATCCACCATTCCAGCCTCTGATCGACAGTATTCAAACTTCTCTCTTGGTAGAATCTTAGTCATCATGTCTGACCCATTTTCATCTGTATGGATCTTCTCAAGCTGTAATTGCTTCTTCTCCAAAACATCCCTGATCCAGTGATATCTCACATCGATATGTTTTGATCTTGAATGAAAGGAGGAATTCTTCCCAAGATGAATTGCACTTTGACTGTCACAAAATAATTGATATTTCTCCTGCTGAAATCCAAGTTCATTTAAGAACTTCTTCATCCACAGCACCTCCTTACAGGCTTCAGTTGCTGCAATAAATTCTGCTTCAGTTGTTGATAGCGCGACACACTTCTGTAGTGTCGATTTCCATGACACAGCTCCCCCTGCAAAAGTAATCAGGTATCCTGATGTAGACTTTCTCGAGTCAACATCGCCAGCCATATCTGCATCTGTGTAACCAACTAACACAGGTTTTCCATTTCCAAAAAATAGACACATTTTGGAAGTACTGCGCAAATACCTGAAAATCCACTTTACTGCAGCCCAATGTTCCTTTCCAGGATTTGAAAGAAACCTGCTCACAACTCCCACTGAGTGAGCAATATCTGGCCGTGTACAAACCATGGCATACATTAAACTTCCAACTGCTGAAGCGTATGGAACTCTATCCATCTCCTCCTTCTCCCGATCCGCAGAAGGGCATTGCTTGGAACTCAATCTAAAATGGTTAGCAAGAGGACAACTAACCGTTTTAGCCTTTTCCATGTTAAATCTCTGAAGTACCTTCTCAATGTACTTCTCTTGTGATAACCACAACTTCTTGGCGTTCCTGTCTCTGGTAATTCTCATGCCAAGGATCTGTTTTGCTGGCCCCAAGTCTTTCATAGCAAAAGACTTGCTTAACTGCTTCTTCAAGCCGTTGATTCTGGTAACATTCTGGCCAACAATCAGCATATCATCTACATAGAGCAATAGAACAATAAAATCATCATCAGAGAATTTCTGAACAAATACACAGTGATCTGAAGAAGTCTTGTTATAGCCTTGCTCCCCCATAACTGACTCAAACTTCTTGTACCACTGTCTGGGTGCCTGCTTTAAGCCATACAAGCTTTTGTTTAGCTTGCACACATAATCCTCTTTTTCCTTAACTTCGAAACCCTCTGGTTGCTCCATGTATATCTCCTCCTCCAAGTCACCATGAAGGAAGGCAGTCTTCACATCCATCTGCTCGATCTCCAGGTCGAACTTTGCTGCTAACCCCAAAACAGTACGAATGGATGTCATTCTCACCACCTGTGAGAAAATTTCGTCAAAGTCTATCCCTTTCCTTTGATTGAATCCCTTGACTACTAGTCTTGCTTTGAATCGTGGTTCGCGACCGTGTTCATCTTTCTTGATTCTGAACACCCACCTGTTCTTCAAAGCTTTCTTGCCTTTAGGCAACTTCACCAGCTCAAATGTCTTGTTCTCATGCAAGGATTTCATCTCATCTTGCATGGCAGCATTCCACTCCTTCTTGTGATCATCGGACATAGCTTCTTCAAAGCTTTCCGGCTCTCCTTCATCAGTTATACACACAAACTGATTTCTGGGGTATTTAGTGGACTGTCGCACAGTTCTGCCAGATCTTGTGCGGATTGGTGAATCTCCTGCTGGTGGTTGTTGAGGCTGAATATCATCACCATCATCGTTGACATTTTCTGGTTCAGCCTCCATGGGAGCATCATGATCACCTGCCTCAGGCTGATCATCTTGTACTTCATCTCCAACTTCCCTTGGCACCGTCGTTGGAGGAATTAAATTCAAGTTTGTTGAACTTCCATTGTACTCAGAGACATCTTTCTGAGCTTTTTCAATGTCTTCAATAGTTTGATCTTCAACAAACACAGCATCACGGCTTCTGATAAGCCTCTTCCGAATTGGATCGTAAAACCTATAGCCAAGTTGATCTTGACCATAGCCAATAAACACGCATTCTCGTGTCTTGACATCAAGCTTTGACCTTTCATCTTTAGGTATGTGCACAAAAGCTTTACACCCAAACACCCGCAGATAATCGTAGGAAGTATCTTTTCCTGACCATACTCTTTCTGGAGTATCATGCTGTAGAGGGACACATGGTGAAAGATTCAACACGTGAACAGCTGCTAGTAGAGCTTCTCCCCAGAACGTCTTGGGCAACTTTGCATGTGAGAGTATGCATCTCACTCTCTCCATTAAAGTTCTATTCATCCTCTCAGCAAGACCATTCAACTGCGGCGTTTTTGGCGGTGTAGTCTGATGTCGAATTCCATTTCGTTGACAGAAAACATGAAATGGCCCAGTGTACTCTCCTCCATTGTCTGTACGGATGCACTTCTGCTTCTTGCCGGTTTGCCTCTCCACCAGTGTTAAGATTTGTTTGAAAACATCTAACACTTGGTCCTTTCTCTTCAAAAGGTAGACCCACGTCTTCCTTGAATGATCATCAATAAAAGTCACAAAGTATTGAGCACCACCGAGTGACTTTTCAATTGGACCGCATAGATCTGAATGAATCAAATCTAGCACATTCACCATTCGTGACGGAGGGGAGCTTTTGAAAGAGACCCTGTTCTGCTTTCCTGCTAGACAATCAGCACACTGCTTCAATTGAACTTGATCCAATCCAGGTAGGACATTCCTTCGGGCTTGCTTTTAGCAAACACCGGTAAATGCAATTTCGTCACATACAGGAGATCCTTCATTTTTCTTCTCCAGATGTGGTAGTTTGTGCCACTGAGACTAACCATCTTGCTTGTTCTGGCCTCATACTAATGGAGTTAATTGTGGACTCTTATACAAGGAATTATTTCCTTGTATTACCGATGTGGGATAGTTGGTATGCTACCCAACAATCCTCCCCTCAAACCAATAGCCCACATATCTGTGGCCTCCCCTCGAGTTATTAGATCCATCACTTCATCTTGCACCGCCGTTAACCCACGGGACCCGCCGTCTGATCACCTGTCAGGAAGCTTTCGACACAAGGCACTCATGGACGATCTCCACTCGGCAATTGAGGGCTCCCACATACACCATAAGTCCACCACAAATTCGGTCTCCTCCGCAGCCCGAACCTGGGCTTTGATACCACTGTTAGGAACCGAGACTCCGACATTAGTATGATATTGTCCGCTTTGGGCCGAGCACAAGCCCGCACGAATTTGTTTTTGGGCATCTCCCAAAAGGCCTCATGATGTTCAGCGTGGGACCCGCTGACACTATTCCGGCGTGAATAGTACCACCGACAAAATTTCGGTGAACAGTACTTGACGAACCCTCGAAGGATGAAAATTAATCTAACTTATTTTCTGATGTGTAGGATCCACTTTAGTGGCAAACACAGAGCATACGATAAGCAGATAATAAACACCCTTAACTGGGCTCTGATACCAGTTGTTGGGCCCAGGTATCACAGCGAAAAAAAAAAACGATAAATGAACAAGCTGGCACAAAATGACAACACCAGATTTAACGTGGTTCACCTTTAAATAGGCTACGTCCACGGGACAAACTCCGATCAATTCTTTCACTATAAAATAATAGTAGGTACAAAGAGAGGTTTGGGGACAGACCCAAAATAGTGACACTCAAAGTGTTTCCCGAAAATACCCAAAATATTTTCAACACTATTTTTATCACTCCCCCGTAAGAAAAATTACCCCGCTAATTTTTCCTACACAATTTTCTATCTCTCTCTTTTTCTTTTCCTCTGGGTGTGCTTTCTGAATGCAGAGGAACTGCCTATTTATAGGCAGCTTCCTCCGCGTCACAGCAGCAAATGTTGAGGCGGTGCAGCAACGTTTGACGGAAGAAAAGGAAGCAAACTTTTCCTGCAGAAACATTTGACAAAACAGCACAAAATTTTGACTAAAATTGCAGGTGGGTCCCACTTGAGAGGGACCTCCACCTAACATTTCGAGCATCAATCTACAACTAAGATTAATATCTAAAAATAGTAACTTTTTCACACTCAAAAATAAAATATTAATTCAACTCAATTCATTCTACACTTACATGCATTGGTTATTGTACCAAAACCAAATCAAACTATTAATCCGAGACGGAAGGAGTAAATTGTAGGGATCAATACAATATAATTTAGTGTATATGTATATGTATTTCAATTTAAAGACAAAAAAAATATATATATAGAATCAAAAATTATAAATTATGGTATATTTACAATCTATCTTTTATTATTATATTAAAGATATATTAATTTTATTGTTAAATTTATAAGAAATTAATGGATCAACAAAATATTGAGAAATATCACTATATTATTAATCTAATAATAAAGAATTAATAAAGAGATCTCGTGGGGCCCGCAGACTATTTTATTTATTTTGGTTGCCTAGCTGTTGGAGAGGTTGGGCTTTCATGAACTTTTATGATTATTTTTTAAGAAAATGATGATATAAAAATAATCTAATACTGCGTAAAATGGAATGATTTCATTTTTGTATGACCGTCAACAGAAGATTCCACCCTTTACCCATATATGAATTCAGATCCAGTTTTATACCCATTACATATAAGATCGACCAGATAAAAAAATAAAAAATAAATTAAATACGATAACATCTCATTTGCACATTAGATGAAAAAAATAATAATACGAGTAATAAAAAAAATCACTCACAGTCTTCTCTCGAAGCCCTTGGCTCCACATGAAACCCACGCCTTGAGATCGCCAAAACATAATTGGATTTCTGCTCACATTTTCGCGAAAAGCCCATCAATTTTTACATTAAAAAAAAAAAAAGAAACGCCATATTTACTTGTTTTAGATTTTGGAAAGTTGAGAAATCAGAAACAAGTGGGAATTTGTTGAGATTTGGGGAATAGAAGGAAAAAGTCTTGATCCACAAATTTCTGCTAGTTTTAACTTTGGGACCATATCATGAAATTCTGCCCGACCCACAGAATTTCGAAGCGGGTCAATCGGGGCTCCACTCGAATCATTCGGAGCTGCCGCTGCAACTGCCACAGACGTAATCACAAAACATAGAAATAAAAGGAGCATTTTTCTACCCCTAACCTAATTCATCAATGGCGGCCAATCACTGTAGAGAGAGGAGCAAGCAATTTCCTCACTTGCAAATTATAATCAGGTGTGTATTTATGTATATATGATTAATGAATGCATATTCTTGTAATAAGTTGTGTTGTGGGATTTAGGGTTATCTTTTCTTCTCAACTCAATCTGAGATACACTCTCTATGGGTCTTTTCTTCTTTTTCTTCAAATTAAGTAGACTATAATTCTACAATTCATAATTTCAACTCTCTGCTTGCTTTATGTTAATGCAATTTGATATACAAAGGACTGAGCTTCATGATAGAAATGCCTGTTTTGTGAATTTTATGCCTCATTGATGATGGAAAGGCCTGTGTTGTCCTTTTCCTTACAAGCCAGTTTTGTCGGGAGAAATATAAAATCTTTATATGGTATCAAAGCCAACCCGGTTTGATGTGGAACCCGACTTATTCCAATGATAGGATTCCTGTTAAACTCCACTCTATGAATGTATTGAATATCCTACATCGGATGTGAACCTAGAAATGGGATATTTACACGCATTCCGATCAAAATCCGTATTTATACCTAGAATACGAGACAATACACCATTTCACTCCGAACCAAAACATTGGAAGAAAGAGTATCTGGTAACCAATCAATTTTTATACAAAAATAGTATTCCAATGCAAGGCTCATGCTCCAGTTCCAGAGGAGCTTTCACTGCTGCATTCAGACAACCTCAACCTCAACAAATAATTGAATAAATAATGGCCATTTCACTAACTAAACAAAGATAACTGCACACAACTTCTAGTTGGGCAGAGCAGCAACATAACAAACACACTGCCAAATTGTTTCACAAAACATATAAATACCAAAAGTCTCATGGCATCCAGGAACCTTACCTCTTCCTCAACACGATCCTTTTCACCGAGAACCGCCATCTCAACACGCAGGCCAAAAACCTCCACCCTCTGTGAGTTCTATCAGAAGATGATGCATGGGGAATTTAGGGGCAAGTGGTTAAAATGTTCAACATTCATACGAAAAACCCTTTCAACACATTTCATATAACAACACAAGAGTATTGCTTCTTCTTGACTGCAACACTCACAAGAGCAACATTAAGTAATATATACTTATCATAATAAATCATTCAATCCATAATTAAATCCCACATATAATTCATACATACGACATTATATGATCAACGCAAAATAAAACGACAAAACGTACCTCACAAGAGCAAGTCATATCACAATGCATAAATTGGGAGTAGCAAATCAAATCCAAGAAAGTCTTATAATTTAACAATGAAAAGTGAAAACCACAAGTCTCAAATCATTAAAATAAATTGCAAAGACAAGGTTCTCCAACTTCATTACACATTTCCAACCCCCAAGGCCAATCATCTGCAAAAGAAATTTCACAGGAAAAGTAAGCTTGATCGAATACTTTAGTTAATAAATCATACTCCCTCCGTCCCACTTACCAAATTGGGCATCCCAACCGAATTGTCACATTTCAAAAAATTATAATTTTTTCACACTCAACAATAAAATATTAATCCCACTAACTCAATCTACACTCACAACTTTTTATTTCCGTGCCAAAAAAACTGTGACAATTGACATGGATGGAGGGAGTACTTTTTTAATTATATTTTTCTTTGCATAATACACAACACATTGTTTGTGAACTAAACAAGTATTATTTATGAACTCAATAAGCATAATTCGTTTACTAAACTAGCATGGTATTTAGAAGATAAAATTAAATCTTTCTGATTAAAAATCAAACTCAATACAAAATAAATAAAACAAGAAAAAACTAAAGAGAAATTTTGCAGGATAGTAAACATACATAATCCTTGGATGTTTAGACTTCATATCCTCAATCAAAATATCAAAAATCAAACATCGTCGTGCTTATAAAATGTATAGCAAATTGAAATGCTCATAGCTAACTACTCATAAACATTTATTTTGAGAATATTTATTTGATGTTGGAAGAATTAATATTAAGAAATATCATATGCATGCTAACCTGTCAGAAGTTTAGAAATCAACCAATATAAATAAATGGTATGCGGGAGATGTTGGCATAATATTGTCCATCTTCACCAATCTCCCATCCTTTCTTATATTTATCCCTGAACTCTTTTGACATAAAATCGCATTCCAATACCTCAAGCGTGGAGATAAACCTCAGCCGATCTGGAAGCTTCTTCAAATTCTTGCAACCAGAAACATATAAATGTAAAAGTTTGGGCATTGCTTCCTTTTCCACCTCCCATGTATACAAATTCATCAAGTCATAGAGTAAAAGCCTCTTCAATTCGAGAAATGAACTTACACCAAATCTCATTTCTATCTTCGCCGCATTAAATATTTCTCCAGTCAAACAAAGTTGTTGTAACATTGGAAACTTCCCCAATACATCCATCAAATCTCCCTCAATCATAGAATTCTCCATATATAACTCTATCAAATTGGGGCACATATCTTGTTTATAGGATGGAAAACTACTCCCAATTTCACAGCCGTAGATTCCCAAGTAAATGAGTGAAGGAGACATCAACATCTTGTCAAGAACATTTCTCAAATCACAAAACATAAGATCAAGACGAGTCTCAAGTAATTGACATCCATTGCTGCTCATGTGGTCCACAATCTTTGACAAGCAGTCCATATCTTCTTTAATTACAACTTCCAATCTCCGAAGACTCGTCAAATTAATACTTGCAATGCAAACACTCTCACTGCGGACTCCGGTCAACGTCTCTACTTCATTTAACCCATTCAATTTTAGTTTATGTCCTCCAATCACTTCAAGAACACGAGGAAGAAACAAATGTTTTAGCCTTTTCATCTTCCAAATAATATTTGACAATTTTAATCTCATCACTCTCAAATCTAAGGTGTGCACAAATGGCAAGTAGCAAACATGCTTTGGTAGCTCTTTCACATCGCAACCCTTCAAGCTCAAGTATTTGAGATGGATTAGCTTCCCTACTGTACTTGGTAAGTTATCATCTTCAAATCCAACTCTATTGAACACAAGTATCCTCAAATGTTTTGAATTTCCAAACTTGACTGCATTTTCAAATTTTGTGCTTATACTATCGTCCTTGCAAAGAACCAAAAAGGATCTAAGATGTTTGAGCTTCTCCATAAATACTGTTCTTAGTGTAGTAGCAACATTGTCATCATCAACATTGATTGCTAACCTATGTACGGAAGATCTAATAGCTAAAGGAATACCCTGCTGCTGTTTGGAAACATCAACACGTTTCACGAACTTCTCTTGTTCTGATTTTGTTGAACAAAGTTCGCGCATCAAGTCATGAAGTCTACATGATTCATACTTCTTATGCGGGGTGTTCAAATACTCCTTTTTCACTTGAACCATACATCTTAATGCAAGTTCAGTCAAATAGCGTTCGGCAACGTCTCTCAAAGTCTCATTTTTTCCTTTTTCTTCCGAAGAGATTAGACCTTCAGCCATCCACAGTAGATACAACTGCTCTGTATCTATGTCTTCATCCTCAGAAAAACATGCCAAATAAAGGAAGCACAGTTTCAAGTTATGCGGTAAAACATTGAAACTCAGATCCAACACTAATTTAACTCTTCTATCGCTCCCAGTGCCCTCTCCTCCTCTCTTCAAGTACGAATCCATGTTACTACTAACCTCCCTCCATTCTAAAGGTGTGTGTTGTTTTTTGAGCAAAATCCCTCCGATAACTGAGATTGTTAGGGGTAACCGACCACAATCTCGAACCAATTTCCTTCCAATACCTTCAAGTGATGTTGATTTGTTTTCACACACTATTGAAGAAAAACAATAACATGAATTAGATAATGTACGTAAATAAGTATACATTGTGTATTAATTAAGTTGGAAAATCAAATAAACTACTTATGGACCATCTTGTACATATACAGAAGTTGTTTGCTTTTCAATTAAGTAACACAAATTCATTGCGGGCTAGTCATATAGTTGATTTTGAAAGCATACACTGCTCTACTCGTTCATTTATGTATGATTGCAGGCGTAATTAATTTCATCTTGGGTTTTACATTTTTATTGATGTTTTATTTTTGCACTATTATTTTGGAAAGTAATTGTGCATTGATCGATTATATTATGAAAATTGAAGTCTTGTACGATTGATAAGAATGCAAGCTTATCATGTGTTAGTGCTTCTCTGAGAATAATTCCCAGTTAGTGCGTCGCTTAGGAGGTGCAGTGGAATTCATGTCTATGCTATGATCTAGTATTCACAAATGCTTGTGTGAATTAAAGTTGATAAATTAGTTTAAATTGATTTAGTTGGATAGAATCCATCGTACAATTACTGCCCTGTAATCAATTTTTACAAACTTGTTAAAAAGTGAATTCGTTGTTTCACAATTTTATTATTGCTAAGAGTTTCAAAAACTCAACTCTTGATCTTGTTGATGATAAGTTATTTATTCCGAAAACATAATCTCTTTTTTTAACTATCTGATATATTTAGAATCAAACCAAAAAAAAAAGATTGATATATATGTGAAGAATTCATGAATCATGAATGATAGTGATGAGAAGATATATTAAGAAAAACTTACCATTTGTAGGCAATGCTATTTTCCGAAGTAAATCCCACCCTTCATCTTCACTCAGAAAATCAAGCTTGTGAACATATTCATCAGAAGCTATATTCTCCTTGCGAGCGGTCAACACAATTTTACAATTATTCGGAAAGGCTTTCTTTAAGATGCGCCAATGTTCTTCCTCCCAAATATCATCAATCACAATAAGACATTTCCTCTGCGCTAGAACATCGTGTAATCTTTCCACCAATGCAGAATATTCCATCTGCTGATCAGGTTCCTGGCCATCAAATTTTTTTAAGATTTTTCTCAAAATAGTCGTAGCCTGAAACTGTTGCGTTACGCAAACCCAAGCCAAATCTTTATTGAAATGCCTTTCGATGTCTTTATCGTTGTAAATCTTTTTAGCGAGAGTAGTCTTGCCGAGCCCGCCCATCCCACATATTGAGATCACCTGTGTTGAGTCGTCCTTCACCTTTGACACTAATAAATTAAAGTCCTTCTTCATACCAACAAAATGTTGCTCCACCTCTTGTGGAACACTTATCCTCGACAAATGCTGCTGTTCTTGGTCGGACGACCCGACTTCTCCTCTAGGTGTAGATCTTAGCCTGTCGGTGAGATTGGCGAGGCCGGATCTTATGTCGTCGACTTCATTCCCAACCTGATGGAGATTATAGCACTTACAGAATATGCTCAAAAGCCATTGAAGCTTCTCCATGAGGCTTACACCTTCTTTCCACAGGACTGCATATGTTTCCAGAACATTCTCAGCTCTAAAAGCCAAGTCTTTAAGTTCGTCGATGCAATGCCGGAATATTGGAGAGTCAGTTGTGCCACTCATAGTATCAGCTTCCATCAAATAGGCATTCATAAATCTCAGATCCGCCTCAACTTCCTCCACTCCACCACGCACACCATATAGAAACTTCACTTCATTGACTAGAAAATCACGAAGGATCTCCAGATCTGGAAAAGCATTCATCATTTTTTTTTAAATTGATTTTTTCAGGCTTTTGAAGGAGAACAGAAAGCAGGACAAGAGAAGAAAAGTTAGACAACAAGAAGAGAGAGGAGAGTGACAGACAAATAATGGAGGAAGATATTTGGAGCCTTAGATTTTTACATGCCTTCAGTCAGTTTTTTAAAGTGAATTTTATAAGATTAAGTGAAATTTTTTATGAGTAATTTTTTTTTTTGAGGAATAAATTTTTTATGAGTTAAATTTATATAGCACAATTATTCACACTTTTCGAATTTTTAAAAACCTGCAATTTTAATACACTTTTCGAATTTCGAAAATTATAACACAGTACTTAGAATTTAGAATCTTGCAATTATAACATAACATTTGAAACTTTTGCATTTACAACATAATTCTTTTTAGTATCTTATAAATAAAATCAAAAGTAACTAAAATAAAAAGTTTTGGATTTACCGTAATGCTGCTACTATATAAAAACTTTGAATTTCAAAATTTTATGCAGCTTAAAGTTTTTAATATTCGTTATTGATAATTCAAATTTTATTTTTCACCATTGATTTGGAAATAAATGAGGAATGGCAGAAATTCAAATAATTGCTAACTTTAAGTTTTTGTTATATTTAACTACTACCTCCGTCCCGGATCATTAGTCTTGTTTCATTCCGGCACATATACCAATGCGAGTGAGATAGAAGAAATTAGTATTTTATTAATTAGTGTGTATTAATTTTCCATTTTAGGAAAGCAAGACTAATGTTTGGGACAGACGAAAAAGGAAAACAAGACTAATGTTTTGGGACGGAGGAAGTATAATTTTTTTAAAAAAAGTTTTGTTATAATTGTAAATCATTTGAAAAGACAATTCACTATTTCTTTCCGAAAAAATTTCCACATCCTTCACCACTACATTTTCAACCAGTTGGATTTATTAGCTAATTATTTGAGTAAATTATTAGAAAATACAAAAAACTATTTCTTTACAAAAAAAGATTATAAGAGGTGGGTCTCATTCTAATATTTCTTCACTGATATAGATTCTTTTCACATGTATGATATTATATCATTGATTTGATATGTCTGCGAAAATAATGTCTTTTATCACTCATAAAGATGGAAATGGTCACCCCTTGCAAATTATTTTTTTAATTAAGTTATGATTTTAAAAAGGAATCGAAGAAAATTCAAAGTTTGTAAAAACTAATCGTTTTGTTTTGACATTTTCAAAGTTTTTCGATTCTCATAAACTGCTTTCTTATATTCTTAAAAAGGATATGAACTAACGCCCATCCGATAACAAAATTCTACACAACAGAACCAGCAATCCAACCAATTTAAAAACCTCATCGATATCAGAACAACACAATATGTCAATATCAATTCGATCATAAATAAAAACACAAGAAGTATGATTAAATCTAGAAACAGTAAACGGGGTGTGATAAAAACCGAACCTTGTAGTGATGACATCTATACAAAATATTCAGAATAAGTTTTACTACTTATGTTTATTTATTAAACTAACATTTACTGTTATAAAATAGAAAAGAAGTGAAATCGAATTAGTATAATTGTGTACATAAACAATTGTTTCTAAACCCCAAACAAAAAAAAAATTACATTATAGATTTTAGCACTGTTAAGTTGAGGACTTTTGTCAAAGAGCATGCAGGGTGTCACAACATATAAAATTTATTAATTAAATACAAATAATCAAAAACAAGAATAATCAAAGGTAAATCAAGAGAAAGAAAAAACAGACTACTCGATGGGTTGAATCATGGAATATTGAAGCTTATAGAACAAAATATTGGAATGGTTATCGATCATCAAGAAGTGATGAGCTGTCTTCACCCTTATGAAAATTCGTAGAATAATTTGTTAATGAGTTTGATTTGAGAATCTTGAGATCTTGAAACATCATGTTTATTTTATCAATAATATCGTATTTTATTTCGTAAAATATCGGTCAGAAGTCAAGAAATAACACACAAGTAAATTCTGCCACATCATCAAAGTCCAAAGCTTGGCAGCCAGGATTGAAGAACATTTCCGAGGCTGGAAGCTGAATACTCTTCCCTTTAATTTTTATTTATTATTTATCTGTGTTAATTAGATTTAGATTTCTGCAAAATACTTAATTAGTACATAAAATTTGAAAAACAAAAAAGAATAAAAAAAAAGTGAACATGGGCACTGACAGCAGAGTTCCATTGGAGGATGTAAGAAAAGTAGATCCGGATGAGAACATGTTTAGTACGAGTGACAATTTTCGATACGACATGATAATCCGATACGAACTTGCACGACAATAATGGGTTAGTGTTGAGATTTAATGGATTCGTGACATTATCGTGTAGACCGAATAAGGATAGGAAATTTCCGTGTCGTGTTCGTATTCGTGTTACCCACTAAGAAATTAATAAATAACATTTTTATTTTATTTTATTATTATTATTACTAACATTTTATCATCTATCAACCTAATCTAACACTTTTCACAGGTTAAAATCGTATCCGTGTTGTGTTCGTGTCAATATCGTGTTATCAGATTGGGTTCTTAACAGGTCAATGTCGTGTTCGTGTTTGATGCTTAAAGGGTCGTGTCGTGTTCGTGTTGAGCATATCCTTAACAGATCATTTTCGTGTCGGACCTTAATGGGTCGTTTCACTATCGTATCGATACGATAATGACCGGACACACACGAATTGTTAACCCTAATGTTTAGTGTTTGCAAACAAATGCTCAATGCAGCTTTCTCTTTCTCTAGTACATAAATAATCATATTTTTTGGTGGAAGTATTTAGTTGAGTTTCTATATTGCAAGTGGTGTTTTATTTACCATGGCATATATTTTAGTAAATATTCTAATTGTAACATATTAAGATGTATAATTGTAAAGTATAATAAATAACTAATACTAACGGAACTTGGATTAGAGAGTTTATGCATATATAATTATGTTTTGATAAATTTATAGACCTTTTTTTTAGGGCGAAGACTAAGTGCTAGGATTTATTGGTGGACTCGGCCCGTTATGCAGTGACGCAAAATAAATGATTTCGTTTAATTTGAAAAAATTGCATGTATGTTTTTTTATATATATATAAAAAATTGAGACTTAATAAATTTATTTAAAAATATTGAGTTTCATAATTTTACACTAACCTTGCATCAAAATTACTAAGTGAGTAAGTGGTCAATGATTTTGTGACCGAATTTGCTTAGTTGCCAATGCCATCATAGTATTGCTAATAACAATCAACTGGTACATACAAAATATCAACAATAAAGAATCCTGCGTTGGATATTAAACATAAAATAGCCATGAAAATTACAAATAATTAAAGAAGAATTAGAAAGAGGAAAGAAATTAGATCATGTACATAGATTTAATTTTAAATACAAATATTCCCAAGGAAGACGAGTCCATACCCTTTTGATCATTGATTAGTCGCTTTCACCACTGTATCCGAAAAAGCAAAACCTACTAAGTTTAAGCACAACATAACCACGCCTTTTCTTAATACTCCTTCCGTCCCATAACATTAGTCCTGTTTTCTTTTTTCGTCTGTCCCAAACATTAGTCCTCTTTCCTAAAATGGAAAATTAATACACACTCACTAATAAAATATTAATTTCCTCTATTTCTACTCGCATTGATATCTGTGCCGGAATGAAACAAGACTAATGTTATGGGACGGAGGGAGTATAAAAAAAAACCAAAATAGAATACTGAAATTTATATACTTTTCAGAGCAAAAAAGGAAGAATTTATTCTTTTAAGAGATGCCAACCTTCACCTCAAGAATATGGAATGATTAGATAGTGCAATGTATCCATCACACAAAATATAATTATTGTTATTATTGGGCTCTCTTCCATCCATATTAACACCACTTATTTTAATGTGGGTATTGTTATTTTTCATTCCTAATCCTAATATTTTGGTTATTAATTTAATGGCATTATTGGATTTTTTTTTCAATAAGAAGCGCAGTTGTGAAAACTCATTTTCTATGCGAAAAAAATTATGTGTTCCAGATATCTTAAAATTTTAAGTTAAGTATGTAAATTTTAAATTAATATATTTTAAATTATTGTATAGGTAAGAGAATTAATTGCTGCCGCATAATTTTGAGTTTGAGAAATGATTGCCATATTTGCCAAGGAATAATTGTTTTCCTGCCCATTATTAGTTTCTCTGCTCCTTTTGTAAATTTATACTAATAAATAATGGCAAAAACTTGCATTAGGTTAATGGATAAAACTCGCCTAAATCGTTTAAGCGTGCCTAACCTGAGACCTTCCCATAAATAATTAAAGCACGAGTGTCAACTTTTTCTTTATTTTTTCATCACTATATCTGGAAAGAAGAAGAACATTTGAGACACAAATCTTTGAATTCATGTAATGAAGTTGAAAAGATTTTCCTTTTTTAATAGAAAGATATGGGGTCTGAGTAAGGAAAAGAATCTTCCATGTTTAATTGTTTATGTGGTTTAAACACATCATAGGATTTGATTGTCTAAATAATCTTTGCATAAATAAAAAGTTACACATTAATCGACCCAATTAATAATCAATTGTAAATAAATATAAAAAATAAAAAACAAGAACAACCCTAATCATAAGAACAAAGGATGATCCACCAAGGCACTTACAGAAACCAATTTTGAGAATGAAATAGCAAACTCTAGATAATGATTATTGATATATGAAAACCAGGAAGAATAATAATAATAATATTAAGATATATTTGAGACACTAGTATCTTTTGTATGTCTTTTGTATCTACTAGATTAGATTTACTTTAGATTTGTTCCTTGTCTATATAAACTCCTATGTACATCTATTATTATTTGAGTGAAATACAGGAAATATATTTCCCTACATGTTATCAGCCTAACCATTGGCTAAAACCCTACTTCCTCCAAACCCTAGCCGTCGCCCCTCTACGTCGCCATGGCCGCTGTCGATCATGGTGATCTCCCGACGCTACCTCTTTCCACCATCATTCATATGGTGAACATCAAGCTTACCTCCGCCAATTATCTTCTTTGGCATGCCCAGATCGAACCACTTCTCATTACTCAAAATTTCATGAAATTTGTGGATGATTCGAACCCTGCGCCCCCACGTTTTCTCGCTGCCAATACCGCCGGCGCCGCTGCAACTTCCAATCCAGAATTCTCAAAATGGTATTCTCGTGATCAGTTAATTAAACTGTTCCTTGTTTCTACGCTGACTGAAGAATCCACGGCCGTCATAATTGGATGCTCAACGTCTTACGATGTCTGGACTGCTCTATCTCGCTCTTACAGCCGTTGCTCAAAGGCACGTGAACTCAGTTTGAAAGATGATTTACTCTCCATTAAACAGGGTGATCTATCCGTTTCTGATTATGGTCGTCGCTTCAAAGGCTTAAGCGATCAACTATCGGCAATTGGACGTTCGATTGATGAGTCGAACAAGTCCCACTGGTTCCTACGGGGCTTGAACCCATCCTATTCCACCTTTACGGCTGCTCAAATAGCGCAGGAGTCCTTACCGGCTTTTGACGTGCTACTCGCGCGTGCCCTCAGCCATGAACTGTTTCTCCGTGGTGCCGCGCCTTCGCCATCACCGCACGCCGTTGCCTTCCATGCGTCAACAAAGTCTCACGACTCCGGAAATAGGTCAAACCCTAACCCAATCGGAACCGTGGTCGTTCCTCCGGAGGAAACAAAAAGAAGAGTGTGTCGTGGTGTTTCTTTTGCCGCCAAACTGATCATGACGCCTTCGACTGCCCGAAGCGCTTTGATCGCTCGTATGTCTATTCAATACGACCATCACCTTCGGCTAACCTAGCCGAGGTCTTCTCATCTCAATGCTCTGTTTCATATCCTCCCGTCTCTGATTGGTACTTGGACACAGGTGCATCCGCTCATATCTCTGCCGATTCTTCATCTCTGGACGATGTTACTGCCTATTCAGGTTCCGACCATGTCACTGTTGGTAACGGTGATCGCCTAAGTATAACTCATACAGGCTCTTTATTTGTTTCTAATTCTCTATCTCTACAGCATGTTCTTGTGGTTCCCTCCATGACTAAGAATCTTATTTCTGTTAGTCGACTCACACATGATTATCCTGTTAATGTGTTATTTACTGACTCGCAGCTGCAGATCCGGAATCGCAAAACTGGACGGATTGTCGCAACCGGCGTGCGTAAGCATGGGTTGTATCTCCTTCATAAATATGCCGCTGCCCTAACCGCTTCTGCATTGTCTACTCTTCCTCGTGCTCCCTTTCAGACGTGGCACAACCGTTTAGGCCACTCGTCCGTCAAAGTTCTCAATCTGCTATCGAAGCTTAGTCTTCTTTCTTTTTCTTCTTCCATTTCACAGAACAATTTATGTAATTCCTGTCAGTTAGCCAGAAACTCACATTTATCTTTTCCGTTATCTGATAAAAGGGCCTCCAATGTTCTTGATATGATTCATTGTGATCTTTGGGGTCCCTCTCCAGTTAATTCAAAATCAATTTTTCGCTATTATGCTTTGTTCATAGACGATTTCTCCCGCTTTACCTGGTTCTATCCATTACATGCAAAATCTGATTTTTTCGACGTCTTTCTAACTTTTCATGCCTTCGTGGAAACTCAATTTTCACGAAAAATTAAGAAGTTTCAAAGTGATGGGGTACTGAGTTTACAAATTCTCGTTTAAAATCCCATTTTGCCAAATCCGGAATACACCATCTCATATCTTGTCCTTACACACCCTCTCAAAATGGCCGAGCAGAACGTAAACATCGCCATATAACAGAAATGGGCCTCTCATTACTTTTCCACTCTTCCACACCTCTCTCCCTTTGGGTAGAAGCCTTTAGTACCGCTGTATACATCATAAACCGAATCCCTAATCAGCTTCTGCACAACACTTCACCATTCGAACTTCTCTTCCACACAAAACCCTCTTTTGCATCACTCCGTACCTTCGGTTGCAGGGTGTTTCCGTGTCTTCGAGACTACACCAAACACAAACTTGAACCCCGTAGCTTACCCTGTGTCTTCATTGGTTACAGTCCAAATCACAAAGGCTATCGTTGCTTAGATTTAGTCACAAATCGCGTGTACATTACTCGTCATGCGAAGTTTGATGAGACTTGCTTCCCATTCTCCAACCTAAGCTCCTCTACACCCACTTCACGCCTCATGCTCACAGAATACTTCGAACATACACCTTCCGCCGCACCCACTCCCCCTTCCTCGCAAATTTCCGAACCGCCATGCACTCTTTGCCATTCGAAAATCCCAGCTACCGCTACACCTCTGCCCGCACCTCCCGTGCCGCCTCAACCGATCAACCATCCCAACCCCGTCGCCCTACCTCCGGTCGACCCCCTAATCCGCCAAATCCGCCAGCTCCTAGGCACCCCATGCAAACGCGCGCTCGTTCCGGAATATTCAAACCCCGATATCCGGTTGACATTAATCTGATTTCTGTGTTTTCTATTTCTGCAGCCTTACCGGAACCTCGTGGCATTAAATCTGCCCTCAAGTTTCCTGAATGGATTCAAGCCATGCATGAAGAGCTCGAAGCACTCTCAAAGAACCGGACCTGGACATTGGTCCCGCGCCCATCAAATGCGAATGCCGTCGGCTCTAAATGGGTCTACCGAACCAAGCTTCTCGCGGACGGTTCAGTTGATCGTTATAAAGCTCGACTTGTCACTCAAGGTTTTAGTCAAGTCCCTGGGTTCGACTTTACTCAAACATTCAGCCCTGTGGTGAAAGCTTCAATAGTGCGTATTGTTATTGCAATTGCTGTTATGCAGGCTTGGCCTCTTCATCAGTTGGATGTCAAGAATGCCTTCTTGAATGGACTTCTCTCCACTGAGGTATTTATGGAACAGCCTCCGGGATTTACTGACACTCGTTATCCTTCTCATGTTTGCTCTCTGAAGAAGGCTATCTACGGACTCCGACAAGCGCCTTTGGCTTGGTACCAGCGCTTTCGGACTTTTCTATTGTCTTTGGGTTTTCTATGTAGTTCTTCAGACACTTCCATGTTCGTCTTCAGCAAAGATTCAGATACTATCTATCTCTTGGTTTATGTTGATGACATTATCATCACCGGAAATAATTCATTCGCCATTGCCGCACTCATGTCTCGCCTCAACAAAGAATTCAGTACCAAGGACCTTGGTAAACTTGGCTATTTTCTTGGTCTTGAAGCTTTCCACACATCATCTGGCTTGTACCTCACACAGACAAAGTATGCCCTAGACATTCTTTGGCGTGCCAAGATGACAGACGCAAAGCCTTTCGCCACTTCTCTGGCTCCCAGCGTCTCATTCACATCTGATGGGTCCCCATTCGAGGATCCGACTCTCTACCGCTCTCTCCTTGGCGCTTTGCAATATCTGATGGTGACAAGACCGGACCTTGCTTATTCTGTCAACACCATGAGCCAATATCAGAAGAATCCTACCATTGAACATTTTCAAGCTCTCAAATGCATTCTTCGCTATGTTAAAGGCACTGTTCGTTTTGGCTTGACATTTTCATCCGACGAGTTTGACTTACGTGGCTACTCGGACGCGGATTGGGCCCGATGTCTGGAGACACGTCGCTCTACGTATGGTTATTCCATATTCTTGGGTCCAAATTTGGTTTCTTGGAGTGCAAAGAAGCAACCGACAGTTTCAAGGTCCAGCTGTGAATTTGAATATAGAGCAATGGCGAACACCGCTTCTGAAATGCAGTGGATTGCGAATCTTTTACGAGAATTACACGTTGATCTTCGATCAACGCCTATCTTATACTCGGACAATGTTTCCGCCTTATTCCTTAGTCAGAATCCGATTTCACACAAACGGGCAAAACACATCGACATTGATTATCATTTTGTTCGTGAACTAGTCACTTCCAACAGGCTCCGCACGAAGTTCATTCCTTCTGAAGACCAGATTGCGGATATTTTTACGAAGAGCTTATCCAGAAGTTTGTTTAATAATTTCTGCAACAAGCTTCGCCTTTCACCCCCGTCTTCGCTTGCGGGGGGTATTAAGATATATTTGATACACTAGTATCTTTTGTATATCTTTTGTATCTACTAGATTAGATTTACTTTAGATTTGTTTCTTGTCTATATAAACTCCTATGTACATCTATTATTATTTGAGTGAAATACAGGAAATATATTTCCCTACAAATAATAATAACAATAATGATGGTATTGTGGTGAAGTGACCAATTGAATCATGCAGCTAGTGTAGTTACACATCAAACTCTGTTGCTTATTCATGCAGCTTGTGTAGTTGGTTGAAGAGCTCTGCAGAAGAGCGCCATGCCTGCACTTCAAACAAACCCAATGAATCTCCTGCTACCTGCTGATGTAAAACTCATCAATAGCATTAATTAAACATGAGATATTAGTATAAATTAATAACTACTAAATTAAATTAATATATTTGATAAAAAAAATAAATAAATGTTATGCTGGGAAATAACTATTCGTGCCATTTTTTTATACAACCCCTTCATTGTTTTAATTTATTTATAGATAGTATTTTACCCAAGTGTTACACGAAATTATTAGGTTTAAATATTATTAAGAAATATAAATGTATGGAACTTTATTTATGATTTTAGTTAGTCAATTTATGTTACAATATAAGAATGGACCATTATATGTTTTTTTATTTTTAACATAAAATGAAAAATATTATTTTAAATAAAAAAAATCAAATTGATTTAGCCGAGTTCAGCTGCAGTTTCTCCATTGTCAAAGACTCGTAGCCTTAATTAAAAGACGCATCTTAAGATTAGAAGACAATCAAATACTCCACCAAATGAAAACTAGCAAGACAGACCTAAATTAAAATATGTAATAGACCAAATGAAAACTATGTTGTAATAGACTGTTTTTTTAGTAAATTAAAGGTACCAATTCGTGAGGAATTTGTAATACAAAAGGTTAATTTCAAGGATGAAGTGATTGAGAAAATATGGAACTAAAGAAAAAGCAATTGAAGTAAAATTAGAAAAATAAATGTATGGAACAAGAACCTGAATGCAATCTTGTTTATAGTGCAGTCTTCACCACCTTTCAATCTCCAATTGAATGTTACTGATGGAGAGACCCTCTGACTCCACCCTTTCCTTGAAATCCTCCACATCTGATTCCAATACACGGACTTGAATTTGAAGGCTATCATTCCCATTGTTGGACTGATCTTCCTGTATTCTTATAGCTGAAATGGCAGCCGACATGCTGCAGAACTCCAAACGAATGAGTTCCAGTGTTGGAATGTCACCAATTCCCTCTGGAATCTCTTTTAACTTTTCCATATCACGAAGAACAAGCTTCTCCAGAACTGGGAAATGGAATTGGTCTGCATCCCAATGCTCGAGATCTGCTTGAAGAATTTTCAAGAACTTGAGGTGTAGAACTTGGCCATTAACAGGACTCCACTCTTCCCCACGGACAGAGTATTCTTCCAGTATGAGAACTTGTAGTTGAGGCGATGAACCCACCATCACTGTCACATCTTCCCACTCAAGTTCACAGCCACTCAAGCACAACTTGTTTAGCGAACTCGGGAATCTGAGTTTCTCATTCAGCTGGGGAATCCTACTTATGATTTCCAACTTGAGTGATTCAAGTTTGTCCAAACGACCCAGATTGCACAGATGCTCCTCAATCAAGCATTCATCATATCCTCGCTCATCAGGATTATAGAATAAACCGAGTTTCTTGATATTGGGGATGCTCTTACATACCTCCTCACTCAGATTGAAATTCAACGCTGTCGTCAATGTCCGCAGGTTTTCTAAAATCAGCATCTCCTCTCTCCCGTTGCACCTTGGAAGATAAATCTGATGACACTCCACATGTCTAAGTTGTCGCATCTTCCAAAATTCTGTGGATGCAACAGTCAGCATTGAGTCAGGTTTTTTAATGATTAAAGTTTGCAGATTCCACACAAGGGATGCAGAGCTAGGTAGCTCCCACTTGTACGCTTTATAGTGACAAGCAAGATAGCGCAGGTTTACATTCCTATATAATTCTGCAGGTAAATCAACCTCATTTTCATAATGATTCCAAAATAATTCCGCAGCTGAATCAACCTTATTTTTATAATTCCCAAATAAATCTGCAGCTGAATAAGACAGACAATCCAAAACTCTAAGCAATTCTTTCTTATTCAGCTGCCCGACTCTATCACCCCTTGTCATGACACATCGCACTAGTGGGAGGCCTAGTATACGGTTTGAATCCCTACATATGAGGCGACGCTCACTACCATCTATAAAGCAGTCCTTATTAATCACATGAAAAAATTCTTGTTGCTCACCTACTTTTATGCATAAGTCTCTCAGAAGATCATGAATGCCACAAGATCCAATTTTTCCATTCTTACCCAGCCCACCAACTAAAATTAGATTTCTATCTATCAGATCCTTCAAGTAGCCCTCTCCAATCTCTTCCAAAACCTGGGATCCATTTTGTTTTATAAATCCCTCTGCTACCCAATGTTTGACAACATTTGACACACGGATCTGGGCATCATCTTTAAACATTCCCATATAAAGGAAACATGGCTTTAGATGAGGAGGCAAGTGGGTGTAACTTAGAGACAATACATCTAAGCTTTCTTGTTTCTCTTTTGAATACAAGACTGATGATTTTATATCTTTCACAACACCTTTCCAGTATTCTACAGTCTTAGGTGACTTCAAAAGAAGCCCTCCCATCACAACAATAGACAAGGCTAGTCCTTTGCATAATTTCACAATCTCCTCGCTAACTTCCTCTAGTTCAGGTGGACAAGGTTCATTTTTGAATGCTACTTCACAAAATAATCTTCTACTGTTATACTCATCTAAAAAATTCATAATAAAGGGAGAAGAGCCACAATCCCTAGCCACATCCGACAGCCTGGTAGTCAGAACAATCCGACTTCCAGTATCGTAATCGGGAAAGAAATGTCTCACTTCATCCCAAGCTTTAACACTCCATATGTCATCCAAAATAATCAAATATCTTCTACCTGATAAACTCTTATGTAAGTGTAGCCCTAAGTCATTATCACTGGTTTTCCCTAGACCATGAAGAAGTTGTGAGAGAGTTTCTTTTGAACTGTGTTGCTGAGATATGGATGCCCAAGCACGAAGATCAAAGTGATGCTTGATGAGTTGATTTTCATATATATTTTTAGCAAGAGTAGTCTTACCCATACCACCCATCCCAACGATTGAGATGGTGTGCAGATTGGATGGGCGCTCAAAAGTAAGCTCGTCCAGAAGCTTACTCAACTCGGCCTCAAGTCCCACCATAGCAGTCTCTCCAATCTTCATGACAGGTGTGAGTAGCTCCTCCCCCAATCCCTTGCTCCCCTTAAATTCATGAGCCTTTTTCATGACACCATCCATGTTTTGAATTTTCTGTTGCAGATCAAGCAAACAAATGAGACTTTTTTTGCTGGTTCCCGCATGAATCTGTGCCACAAGGTGAGATTCAATGACATCTTCAGCCCCATGAGCTGCAGATGCGATTTTCCTCTCCAGATCTTGGGCTTCTCTGCTACCTCCACCATAATTATTGGCCTCTATGAAACGGAGCAAGGAACCGGCCTTTTCAAGAAGGTGTTGCATTTGGTGGTAGTCGAAAGAAGCGGAAAGGCGGGGGTGGTTTATGATCTGGTCAATGTTATTCATAAGAGAAACTAGAGCTGCATAGGCTGCCATCTCTAATGTATTGAGTTTTGACGAAGAAAACAGATTATTGATTGCAAAAGAGTTGATGAGAGGCAGATATTTAATCTCCTGGTTCAACGACCACCTTTATTGACTAGAAGCGCGTCTTCGCATTTACACAGTCACCAAAAAAAATTATGAGTTTATATTTTTAAGTGATATTTGAACTCTTAAATTTTTTAAATAACCATTCCCACTAAACACATAACAAATATACCCAAAATATTAAACACATATCAAATATACTCAATATTTGACTTTTCCATGATTTTAAGATTTTAATTCCAAAACTACCCTCCCATGTATTTCTTTTCAATTTATATTAATTCAATTCCATTTATACAAATAATATTAATCAAAAATCCGTATAATACACTAATCAAAAATCCGCGAAGACAATTTTGGTATCAGAGCCCTGTTCATCCTAATAAAACATATACTCCTCAGTAATGCCAGGATTAACAATAGACAAAGAATTAGAAATATTACATAATCAAGAAATAGATTTATTAGATCAATTACAATCAGCTGATATGATTAATAAAAGAATAATATGTTTACAACTTAGAAGTGTGAAAGCACATATAAGTAGACTAGTTAGACTCATGTTTGGTATATCAGAAGAATCAGATACTACTATTCATAATGATAATTAAAAAAAATTATCATACGAACAATTAATAAAATATTATGAAATGGAAGTAGAAATTAAAAAGGCAATATTATCTGCCACAAGAAAATTATATTCTACAAATAATGATGCAGAAAGACAACAAATAAGATCAGTTATACAATTTCTAAAAATAGAAGAAAAATTAGCTGAAGAATTTACACAAGAATATTCTAATAGATTATTACGACAAACCACTTTGCTACAATAAGCAATTGCGAAATGATAATAAAACAAATTTTAAGAATTCAAGATACTATAAAACTTACAAAACAATTAATAGAATTTCATAGAGTAGAAAATGAAATATATAAATTGCTTTGTTTAGAAGTTTTATTAGAAGAATTAAAACAACAATTAATAATTCTATTAACTGCATGACAGAAGGGAATTCAAAAGTATCTAACTTAATATTAACATTAATAGAAATAATTAAAGAAAATCAAAAAGAATTATTAGATTCAATAAATCAAATAAAGAAAACAAAAACAAAAATACGAAAATATAAATACCAAGATTTAATAAATTTCCTAAAAGAACAAGGAACATTAGATAATGAAGAAATATTAACAGGAAAAGAAAAATGTCTTGAATATAAAGAGGCATTAGAATTAATACAAGAACTAGTAACGAAAGGGACAACTAGAAAATTAATAAAAAATGAACTTATAAATGAACCTACAAAAAATAAATGGATACCACCAATTCGAAGATAAACGAAATAGAAAAATTATCAAAATTAAAAGACAAATTACAAATACATGATTTGAATGTTGCAAGAATAGATGAAGAAGATGCTCAAGGTATCATATATGGTATAGATAGTGATGATGAAAATCCAACATTAAATATGGAAGAAGATGAAGAAGAAAAACGTAAAAAAGAAGATTATATTAAGCAACAAGAAAATGCTTCTACAAGTAATGATACACGTGATACACGACCAAATAAATATGAAAAAAGCTTTATTGATTATATGTATAAAAATGATTATACATATACAAAAGGAAAATACAAAAAGAATATTCCACCATCATATATTCAAAAAGAAAGAAGTATAAGTAGTGGAGTATTAAACATAGATTGTGCATCAAATGCATCAGAATTAATTATGTTATGGATAAATCAATTCCAAATGATAGTTCAAACTGATGATGATACAATTAGCAATTTACCACTAGAAGATTTTTTAACATATATTCAGTATAAAGCTACAGGACAATTATCAGACTGGTTAACAAACACACCATGTAATTATAACAACTATGCTAGAACAGATACATCAAGGGAAGCTAAATTTGACCTTCTAAAACAATTATCCAAACAAATATTTGCAGAATTTTTTGGTGATGATGCAGAAACGTCACGAGAATTTGAAAAATCACATATTATAAAAAAACTAAGTAATATGGCTCTCTGTGACCCATGTGATACAGAAAGTTTCTTTTGCCAAGTAAAAGGAAATTATTATAAAACACCAGATAGAACTGGCCTATTAGATATAGTAAAAAGTAAACTACCACCAGCAATGTTACGATATATAAATATACAAATAACAAACCCAACAAAAACTAAAATAACACAAAAATTAGGATTAATAGAAAAATATGCATTAGAATATAGAGATGATTTGTGTATGAGAAAAACTGAAGAAAAATATTTAGAAAGAATAAATATACGATGTTGTAAACAACTTGAAACAATCCCACAACAATATGGATGTAAATCAGAAAGAAAGAAAAGATATAAAAAACAATATTATCCTCGATATAAAAAATATAGAACATTTAAAAAATCATGGAAACAAAAATATCAGAGGAGGTATAGAAAATACAATAAATACGATAATAAGAACACAAGAAATAAGAAAAATTCGAAAGAAAAAAAGACATGTAGATGTTGGAAATGTCAAGAATTTGGTCATTATGCTAATGAATGTCCAAAGAAAAACTTATACAAAGAAAATAAAATAAAACTAATATACTCTTTAGGGCTCGAACCTATAGAAGACATATACGAAGAAGGCGAAGAAATAAATTTCGATACATATAGCATAGAATCTGAATCTGAAACTTCTAGCTACACAGAAAGTAGTGATGAGCAAGAATAGTACATTTATAAAAGTAAAACTATTTAATAAATATACTTTTGCTTATATAGATACTGGGGCAACTATATGCCTTGCACAAGAAAGAATGTTACCAGAAAAATATTGGTCAACACTAGAAAAACCAATACAAGTAAGAATTGCTAATAATAAAATTATCCACATAAATGAAAGAGCAAAAGATCTTGTAATACTAATTGAAGGAAGAAAATTCCCTCTAGACACCTTATACAAACAAGATACAGGAGTACCATTAATACTAGGAAACAATTTCCTTAAAAAATATTACCCTTTTATTCAAGAAATTGATAGAGTAAAATTACGTTGTCCAGCAATGGAAAATCAACGTAGACATTTAGTTTCAACAAAGATATATACTACACTTTCCTTTTTACAGGGAAATATTATTCATGAATTTAAAAATAAACTAATTCTGTACATTCACGAAGAAATTGAAATAAAAGTCTTGAGAATCCTCGACGAAATAAGTAGTCAAGATCCTTTAGACCCTATTAAAAATACAAATACAATGGAAGTTAGAATATAATTAATAGACCCTGATAAAGAAGTAAATGTACCAAACAGAATTCCATACACAGAAAGAGATGTTGCAGAATTTAAAGAAGAAACAGAAAAATTATTAGATAAAGGAATTATAGAACCAAGCATAAGTCCACACAGTGCACCAGCATTTTATGTTGAAAACCATAATGAAATAAAACGAGGAAAGAGAAGAATGGTTATAAATTATAAAGAAATGAATAAAGCCACTAGAGGAGATGCATACAAATTACCTAGGCAAGATTATATTTTTAATAAAATTAAAAAGGCAGAATGGTTCACAACCCTTGATGCAAAATCAGGATATTGGCAGTTACGATTACATAAGGACACTAAACCTTTAACAGCATTTAGTTGTCCACCACAAAATCAATATTAATTTACAGTTATGCCATTTGGATTAAAACAAGCACCTAGTATCTATCAACGATTTATGGATAATAATCTTAAGGGATTTGAATCTATAAGTCTAGCATATATAGACGATATTATAATTTTTACTTTAGGAACAAGAAAACATCATTTAAACGAAGTTGCTAAGCTTCTACTACAACTACAAAGAAAAGGAGTAATTCTAAGTAAAGAAAAAGCAAAAATAGCATTAGAAGAAATAGAATTCCTAGGAATGAAAATTTTAAAAGGGGGATATATAGAACCACAAAAACATTTATTAGAAAAAATTAATAAATTTCCAGATAAATTAGAAAATAGAAATCAAATACAACGATTTCTTGGATGTTTAAACTACATTGGTGAAAAAGGTTTTATAAAACAACTTTCAAAAGAACGAGTATTATTACAAGAAATGATATCAGAAAAGATTCCATGGAAATGGACAATTAATGCAACACAAGCTGTAAAAGCTTTAAAAGAATTATGTAAAAACCTTCCAAAATTATATCTACCAAAACCAAACGATTTACTCATTCTGAATACCGACGCGAGTCAAGATACTTGGGGAGCAGTCCTTCAAGCAATTCCAGATGCATATAATGATTTCAAAATATTTATCACGAATAATAAACCATCTGACGTAAAAACATTCTTAAAACAATTTAAGAATATATTATTAACGAAATGGGCATCAGGAACATTTAAACCAGCTGAGAAGAATTATACGGTCCATGAAAAAGAAACACTTGCTTTAATAAAAGCATTACGAAAATTCAAATTGGACTTACAACCAAAGAAATTTATATATCAAACGGACAGTTCTTATACAAAAGACTTTACAAAATACAAGATAAAAGAATCGTATAATAAAGGACGATTGCTTAGATGGAGCCTTGAAGCTCAACAATACGATTTCTTATCTTTGCACATTTCAGGCAAAGAAAACAATCTAGCAGATACATTAACAAGAGAATGGAAGGAGTAAGATCCATCCTGAAAGCAGAAAGAGAAAGATTATTAGAAAAAGCAAAACAACTTCGTCTGCAAGCACAACAATTACAAAAAGAAGCAAGCCAAGCAGATAAAGAAGCACAGACAATAGAATTAATGCTTAACTCATCCAGTGACAAATCAACTGAAGATCTTCCAACAGCAACAATCAAGGATAAATCAAAGACAGAAGAATAGGCAACTGGTGGATCTCGATCCAAAGAAAAATTTGATGAGGAAGAAAGAGCTAAAGCATATTATGTTATTTTCAATGGCTTAAACACAGGAATATATGATGACTGGAGCAAGGCAGCAATCTTCATCAACAACCAAATCAGCATCATCCATAGAAAATATACTAGCCTACAGGAAGCAAAAAATGCACTAATAGAGTACCGAAGTACCTATGCAGCAAAAGCAGCAATGCCAGGACAACCACTTCAAACAAGAATGGCAAGTTTAGGGCGAATCCCTAATAACAAACCACTAACAATAAATTCTATCCCTACTGAACAAGAACGGGAAGAATTAACAAAACTAACCAAAGCAATTTTTGATCAAGAATATAATTTCTTGGTTAATTACACAATAGCAGACAAACTCTCAAGCATATACCCCATTGAAGGAATATTTCAGGGGCCCAAGGCAATTGTTTTACCAGAAGCAGATCCTATTAAGACATATATGATGTTCCAAAGCGGACTCATAAATACAATCTACTTCAGAAGCATGGATATATTTCGATACTTCCCAAACTACATGAAGAAAGCTATTCAACAATATCATTCAGGAGTGGTAAAACAAAGAGAAGGATTTCTAAAGATGTTTTCAACATACCCACTATTCTTCAATGAAGGAGAGCAAGAAGGACAAGTTAGACAACCCGCCATACAATTATGCCAGATAGGAGTAAGCAATCAAAACTTCCCAACCATTGGAGATGCAAAACATGAAGATGTCATACAACAATTTTTGAATAATTATGTCCTGATACTACTAAGAGGAATCAAGATTCGAGCACGAACAAATTATATTTCAAAATCAGTAATTATATGGAGCATGCAAGCACGGGAGAAAGAAGTAGACATTCAAAGCCAAAAATATATTGAAAAATTCCTAAGAGATTTACAAGGAATTGATTTTGAATACACTCCAGAAATAAAGCAAGAAATTTGTATCAGACTGATAGAAGAATTTCCTGGAGATCATGCATGTAGCATATGTACACCAAGCACCGATGGAGATGCAGACTTTGAGACAATAGAAGAAAAAAAGATGTGAGAAGACATCACTATTTTTGTATTTTTATTTTCTATGTAAATTATTAGTCTGTACTGTGTATGTAAATTATTAGTTTGTACTGTGTTGTGGTACCCCTCCATGTGAAGTGGTACCCCTCCATTATGTAAAAGGCAGACCTTTCGTCGCCTATAAATAAGGTGGCTCTCTCATTAGGAGGGGACACTTCGATTGTAACATATCCTTCATATATGAAAAATTTCTTTCTCTACATATGATCTCTGGCGGATCTGAAGAAGGCTACAGCAAAGAAGCTATCCTGCCGAATTGATCTTGAGATCTTGAAGAAGAAACATTTCAGGTATGGAATCACACAACTCTTTTACAAAGTTCAACATATCAAGCATGAAATGTCAAAGTGGCAACCTATATCGCTGTGACAGCATATAGCAGGCCCGACAAAGTAATAAATGATATGAAGAACATAGAAGTTAAATTAGATCATAATAATTATAATCAATATCATATACTAACAAGTATAAACAAAAAATTAGTTGTTGCACTAATAGACACAGGATCTTGTACAAGTTTTATAAGTGAAGATCTAGCAACAGAAATTTATGATTTATATCCAGAAGTAACATATATTACTCTTGAAGGAACTCCAGTACGAAACACTAAATATACATCTGTTAATATTATTTTTAGTAAAACACTTTCAATAAAAACAGAAATACCAATTGATGGAAGAACTAAACAAGAACAAAAAGAGATAATATTAGGAATAGATTTTCTAGAAAATTTTAATTATAAAATAAAAAGTAAAGAATTAATACTAAAAATACAAGGAGAAAAATTTTAAATCCCACGAAAAAATTTATATAAAGAAAATATTAAAAAATTACTATGAATATCTTTGAAAAAGGAGAAAGCTCGAACCAAGAACAAGAACAAGATGATATACAAGAAATAGAAAAAATAGAGTCAATTGGAGAATATTTGTCTGATATAATATTCGATAAGAAAATAATAAATAAGGTCCGAAAAAAGGGAGAATTCACACTTAACTCTAAAGAAAGTATAGAAATTCCAACTTTTAATAAAAGAATATCAAACATACTAAATCGAGAAAATATAGTATACTATGGATTAATGAGTGGAGAATCAGTTGTATACATGAATCAAGCAAATTATGAATTCCAAGCATACATAATGAATAAAGAAAAAATAAAAAAGAAAATAGAAAAAATACCTAAAAAAGATCAGAAGAAATTAGGATACATACATATTGGAATAATACAAATAATACTAAAATCTACTTATTTCACAGGAAAAGACACACTTGTACAATTACAAATTGTTGACAATAGAATTTTAGATGAAAAAGATAAAATTATCGGAGGAATAGATGGCAATTTAGGTTTTGATATAATTAAATTCGATGTCGCCTTACAATATGGAATTCCTTTCCAAACACAAACCTTTAATGATGCAATCGGAGTCCGATGTAATTTTCTTAAAAAAGATTTTATGAAATCCTTAGACATACCATTTACTGTAAGTTACAAAGTATCTTATGCATTAACTAATAGTAATTTAAGTATAATTTTTCAACATAGAGATAGAATATATACAGATGAACTATTAAGTACTACAAGTACTGTAATACAAAAAGATAATAGCCTACAAAAATTCATTCAACGAAGTTCATCGCAAAGAATTCAAAATAATACACCAATCTCAAAAAATATTATACAACATGCAAGAGCTAGTACAAGTAATATAGATCATAATAAATGGATTAAACCATTAAAAAGACAAACATTACATTCAGATAATCAAATGACACAACTAAATAAACAAATACAAGAATTAAAAACAGTAGTTACAGAAATAAATGATAAAATATAATGCCTAGTTCCACTTTTATAAAAATTGATGGCATATATCTTCCTTATACTGATGAATTGATGCAATAAAAATTACGAAAAGAATATCTTGAAACTCATACTGCTTATAGCTGTCTAGTAGATAAATTTATGCTTGTGGATAAAGAAAATATACAGGAAATTAGACAACTTAGTTCTGACATAAAAATATTAGAATTTAAAATTAAAGAATTACATCAACAATTAGAAGAAATTAGATTAAGAATTAGAATTTAAAATGTATAAAAAATATGGAAATAATAGAAATAAAAATAATTATAATTGAGACAAAAGGGTATTTAAGTAAAAAACATGCAATTGGGTATTTCTTGAATGAATATAACAAAATGGGTATTTTTGAAATATAAGATAGTGAAAATGGGTATTATTAAATTTCACTCATATTTGAATGTATAAATTTTTAATTAATATATTTTATTTTTAGAAAAAATGATAGATCATATTTATTAGTATATTAGGCAATTGTGTCCAAATATGGTAAATCATAAATGTATAATATTATTGCTTGTATTAGGTACGTAATTGGAAATGATGAATCAAATTAAAAAATAATAATGCAATAATGAATATAATAAAAAGTTAAAAAACTGTTGCAATATATATGACAATAATTTACACACTTTTTAAGATTATTAAAGAATGGAAAATCTTAAATTGGATAACATTAATTTATATTCAAGGAGTAATTATAGGGTGGGTTTAATCACTTACTAAAGATGAACTAAAAATATTATATAAATACCCCATGTTTATTCACAACTCATTTTAGTGTTATTTTATTTTATTTTTTGAGAACCAACTCATTTCAGTGTTGTTAGATGTGTTGTTCATATATGATTTGTCAGATTTGTATTTTAGTAAAAAAAAAAAGTCCTTCATTTTTGCTGGTTCAGTGTTTTCTCATCCTCAATCATTCGAATAAATAATTTAGGTACATTTATTGTTCTTTTTTATTTTAATCTCCATTTTTTTAATGAATGAAAATTAGCTGAGACATTTAGCTTTGCTTTTTTATAATATTGAGTACTCTTTTTTATAATATGAGAATTCATTCAAATGATATTAATGTTTATCAGTTTATAAGATAATTGTAATTTATTTAATATTTTTATACAATAGAATGAATGAATACTAGTTGGTTAATAATTAATGGTACCATAGCTATATGTGAATGAGCTTCAATAAATTTTTATGGCCGACACCATGAAAATACAAGAAGGAATTGTCTCTGTAGAAATTGTACGCTGATAAGAGTTAACTAATTGCATCTGCTATAAGGATTATTCTTCTGTAATGAATAGATTTACTAAAGCCAAAAAACTTTACTTGAAATTATACAAAAGTTTACCACCAAGCATTTGGGGAGAAGCTCAATATGTCAATCAACTTTTTCACTTTTTGATGATTTACAATTATCTTTATTCCATTATTAGCTAAAATATTTTTAAAATTATAAAGAATGGATAATGTTATTTCATTACTTCCCACCCCAAATTACAACTTTTTCTTAAAAATCTATATTCTACTTTTGTGATAAGTCGATCTACTATTCATTAATGTAATAATTCCTTTCAAAAAAGTCTGGTTCATCTTCAACCACAATTTACTGTACCTTCTTAAAGAACTCAACGGTAGCCCTAGCGACGTGTTCGTGATAAAGGCTTGCATCGATCTGAAGTGATCAAGAGCTCGGTGGACTAGGCAAGTGCGCAGCAAGCCGGTGGACGGAAGAGCTCCCCACAACTGCAACAGGTCGTTGTACATCACCTTGTAAGCTTGATCTAGTGAATTACCTGTCTGCGTGACTGAAGAGTAGACTTAGGACATTTAGTTCCGAACCACTATAATTCCTCTTGTTATTTTCTTGCTTTATTTATCTGTGTCTTGATTTGAAACCCAACAACACTTGCTAAGTCGTTGGTGTATATTTGGAACTTGGCTAAGTAAAGAGAAGAATTGATATCAATAGGAATACAACCTGTTAGTTTATTTTCAGGTCAACCAAATGACCTGTTTAATTATGGCAAAAAATTTAACATTAATCAACACGACTTGTTTAACACGAAAATGACCTATTTAATACAAAAATGACCTATTTAACACGAAAACTTTTATATTTGTTAGGAATTAGAGTTGTTATTACCTCCTTTACTTATGTTTTGATATGTCAAATGCCACCAGCTTAGAGTGTCTCTAATGTTAAATTAGTTCAAAACTTGTAAAGTTCTGTTTAGGAGTTTATCGAGTTGTAAGGAGTTGATCGCTCAAGTTTGGGAAAAGGAACTGGCTACCAGCAAGGTGAAACCAGCAAAGCATTCACCAGCTTGGAAACAATATATTTGAAGATTGCTGACTGACACGTCATCACCAGCAAGGTGTGTCACCAACAAGAGCGATTCCCAAACATGTAAGAAGAGAAAATGCCAACCACGGCAAGCTCTCGCTTTTCAAGACCCAGACTTTAAGATTGGAGAACTTAAAGTCTGAGGATTTCTTAAAGTTTGTTCGTCCAAGGAATCAATCAGCAGACTTTCCTCGGACTGGTTGGAGGTCGTTCTGACAAAAGGCTGCGGGTTCACCTACTACTATCAGTAAAGTGATACTATGCGCAGTCCCAGCTAAAAAAGAGAGACATCCTATTGATTGGACCCAAGTTGTCTCTCAACGACTACTATTCAAACCTTTCTTGCTCCGCCTATAAATAGAAGTGGAGATCCAAAGGAGAAACTAACCAAATCCACTGAAAGCGCCGATACTCTGTCAAAATCTCAATTTAAAGCTTTCTAAGTATTCATGTTATTTACCAGCTTACCGTGTTCCTTTTCTGGACACGAGACTCTTTGCTTTTAGCAAGAGTTATACTCTGGTTCTCTTACTTTCGAGTAAGAAACCATCTTGGGGTTACCACTTCTCCGGTGGTGACTATTACGGGTGTATACCACCAGCAGACGAAGTTCCCAAGAAGAACTCAATGTCCCAATGACTAGCTGGATGCTTAGTGGGGTGCGCTCACACTCCAGACCTGAAGAAGTGAAGGAGATCAAATGCCTAGGCGAGTGAGCTTGTGGACTGGCACACACTGACATCTACCAGCAAGCAACAGAGAATCCACATCTTTGTAATCCGTCACTTAGTGAATTTTCAGACGTGAGTCTGAAGAGAGGACATAGGACGGTTGAGTCCGAACCTCTATAATATCTTTGTGCAATTTGATGCTTTTTATTTGCCTTGGATTTAAAACCCAACACCTCAAGTGTTGGAGTAATACTGAAATTTGACTAAGTACAATCCTCTCGCTAATCTAACCAGTTTTCTGAAACACAAGCCGGTGTTTGAACAGCCAGCTTGTGAGTGCAAGCTAGTGAAAAACTTCCGCTGCATATAAACTTACACTGACTTGGGACCAACAATATTTGATTAATTGATTAATATCTTTGACGGGTCATATGGGTTTCGCGGTTCGACCCGAACCTGACACGATTTTTAATTGGGTTTCGTGGGTTTGACTCGAATGCAAAATGACTTGACCCAACCCGTTTATGTCGTGTTAGATTCGTGTCGGGTTGTCATATCGAGCCGGAGATTATTGCCCCTATTTTAACTTAGACTATAATTTAATTGAAAAAAAGAATCAACTAATGAAAGATTTTGATATCTATCGCTGGAAATTGTATTGTATATATGAAAAATAGTCGCTTGGAACTTAGAAAAAGGGCATCCAAGTCGATCCCTCACCGTCTTACCTTGAGTTTGATACTCGAAATTGTCTACGGCAAGATTTGAAGGATATTCAAAAATCAACGGCATTAATTGCATATTTGACATGGTAGGGAAGAAATCATTTATTGGTAGTTAGAATTCTTTATTGTAAATAATGTTTGGTCGGTGTGGGTGTAATTACCATTTATTTTCAATCATAATTAGAAATTTTTTTAGGAGCACTTATAATTAACTTGGATTTATAAATAAGATTAAGTATTCCAAACAATACTCCATCCGTCTCAATAATATGCTTCACATTACTATTTTTTAGTATCTCAATTATATGATCCAATATTAATATATATAAGCCTCCGATCTCACAGTTTTTTTTTTAATTCTTCTTTTGATTTTTTGAGAATAGATAATGCAAAATGATCTCTTTGAAGGCATTTTAATAATGAATATTCTATACATAAAAATTTTCAAATGAAAGATCTTGAATCCATTCTTCATCCTTCTATTCCCCTACTAAAAAAAAAAAGAACTAATTGTGTAATGAAAATAAAATAAGATCTTTAAGATATGCATTGAACATATCAACAATCAAACTTAAAAGCATTTATGTTTTGTATTACAAGGGACATTCCCTTCTTTATTTACACGATATTGTTGGATCGAGTTTTCGGTCATTGTCTTAGATTCAACACTATTTCCTTTGTAAGAGTCTAATATGACCCTTTTTTGTATTTGAGTTTTGATTCTCACGAAGGTCAGCCGTCCCATGCGCGTAACAAGCTCAAGCAGTGGCGGATCCAAGATTTTCTCTTAAGGGAGTTGAACTAGATTTCATATAATTGAAAAAGTTTTTTTGGCTTACCCTCTTCTTTTTTATTTCAGCTCCATTTTTTCCTACCTATGAGGAGACTAACTCATAAAAATATCGAATCAACACATATTAAAAAAAAAAAAAATTGGTTAGGGGGCTCTTTAACATATATGTGCATCCGCCAGTGAGCCCGATATACCATCAAATATTCGGGAGATAACCAAGCAGGACACTAACCTCCATTGAGGATTATCGTTAGTATATCATCTCGGACTAAGGGGCCAACACACATGGAATTGACTGGGACTGAGAACCGGGGGCCAAAGATATCACCCCGTGACACCATGCTAAAAGTTATTTTGTGTTATATAGAAATGAATCTTCACTATTCATCTAAAAAAAAACTAATAGTTGAAATTAATTTTTTTTTTCAAAATTTCATTCTTAATTGCTTAATAAATCATGTTTAATCAATTAAGCATGATTTATAAAATAATTAAGCATGACCAGAATTATACTTTATTTGTAAATGCTTTCATCTCAACTGTAGATATCAATCAAATGATTGAGATTCATTTCTGTTTAACATAAACTTTAATTTTAACACACGATTACATTTAATTATATACACGTACTGTAAAGGACTCATTTATTAATTTACTAAAAAATGACATTCGATTTTCTTTAGCTTCTGGGATCCAGTTGCACAAAATATGAGGTGTTGCAAATGTATGGATGATTATTCTGGTGAAAATTAAGTGTTTGGAGGAGATTGTTCAACTATACTAGCTAGCTAGCTACCAAATTGAACTCTTTGATGATTCGAAGGGGGATTATGAAAGTAACTACTAACAAAACTTCACGTGACATCAAGAAACAATCTAAAATTTAGAATTTTCTTTGCATCATACTTAGACTTAGGCGTACGTGCACCATTTTTATGCTATATTAATTGATGCATATTTCACATTCAAAATTGATGTCATTCCAATAATTTCTCATAGTGTATCTTTCCATGCCATTTGACTATTTAATTCATTTGGGCCATTCGATTATTCATTGTATATATTGTCTGTTGAATGATTAATCAGAACAAAATATCTTTCTTTCTTTTTATATAAACTAAAGCATTAAGTCACAAGTTCATGACTGTTAAGAATAAAGCCGAAGATATGAATATATCAGATGTATCTTCAACATAGTTCTGCATATATCTGCTATATATGTTTGTTAGTTGTTTTCCCGTATTTTTTGCTCTCTGTACCTATATATTTGCTGTTTCATTCGAATATCAATGAGAAGATTTACATAGTTTACGTCAGCATGGTATCAGCCTAACCATTGGCTTGAAACCTTAATTTTTTTATTCGACGTGCATATCTTCCCTGCGTCCCTTTCCTCATCGTCCTTCCATGGCTGATTCTGATATTCCTTCCCTCCCCCTTTCCACCATGATCCATATGGTAAACATCAAGTTAACGTCGTCCAATTACCTTCTGTGGCACGCCCAACTTGAACCCCTCCTTGTCAGCCAAAATTTCATGCCCTTCATCGATGGCTCGTCCTCCGCTCCTCCTACTGAAATCCTCACTGCCGCCGGCTCCAAGGAACCAAACCCTACTTTTGCTCAATGGCACTCTCGTGACCAACTCTTAAATCTTTTACCTCGTATCTACTCTTACGGAGGAATCTATGGCAGTGGTCATCGGCTGCAAAACATCTAAGGATGTCCGGTCTTCTTTTGTGCGCGCATACAGTCACGGTTCTAAAGCCCGTGAAATTAGCCTGAAGGACTATCTCCTATCGCTCAAACGTGGTACCCTATCTGTTGCTGCTGAATATGACCGTATGTTCAAGTCACTTTGTGATCAGCTATCAGCTATTGACCGGACCCTTGACGAATCCGATAAGTCACATTGGTTTCTTCGTGGTCTAGGTCCCTCCTTCGTGGCCTTCACCTCGGCACAGCTTTCTCTGGATCCTATCCCCGACTTTGAGACTCTCCTCTCTCGAGCACAGAGTCACGAGATGTTTCAGAAAACAATGGATGACTCTAACACATCTCAGCCGGCCGCTGCTTTCCTCACTTCAAATCGCACCAAAGGTTCTTCCCATGCCTCTTCTTCCAGTCGTGGTCGCTCATCTTCTTCACGCAGCCGCGGCAAAAACAATTGTGGTCGTCAGAATTCTCAGCCATGGTGCTACTTTTGTCGTGCAACTGATCACGATGTTTTCGATTTTCCACACTGATTTGATCGCTCTAATGATCGCTTGAGCGTCCTTCAGCCTCCGCCAATCGTGGAAGCTTTCTCTTCTGGTTGTAATATATCTCAAACTAATGCTTTCGATTGGTTTGTGGATACAGGTGCTACAGCTCACATAACCCTGGATACTTCCAATCTTGACACTTCAACAACCTATTCCGGCAACGACCACGTCACAGTTGGTAACGGTGCGAGTTTACCTATCTCTCACATTGGTTCTTTATCTCTCTCTTCTGATCTTGCTTTAAATAATGTTCTCGTTGTGCCTGGGTTTACCAAAAATCTCTTATCTGTGAGCAAGCTAACAAAGGATTTTCTGGTTGATCAATGCGACATTCTCCATATTATGTCTTGTCCGTATACTCCTGCGCAAAATGGTCGTGCAGAAAGGAAATATCGGCACATAACGGAGATGGGTCACTCTCTTTTATTTTACTCGGTTGCTCCAATGAAGCTTTCAGTACTGCCGTTTACACAATAAATCGGCTTCCGAGCGCAGTTCTCGCCAATAAATCCCCTTATGAAGTCTTGTTTCGCCAGCCACCATCATATGATTCTTTTCACACATTCGGCTACCGGGTTTATCCATGTCTCCGCCCCTACACCAAGACTAAATTCCAACCTCAAAGCTCACCCTGCATCTTTGTTGGTTATAGCACCAACCACAAGGGTTTTCGATGCCTCGACCCTGCTACTGGACGCGTCTATATTTTGCGTCATGCTCGCTTTGACGAGTCCTCTCTTCCCTATACTACAAACAGCTCTCACATCTCCCTCGACGTTTCTACATACCTCGACACCGTTCCCGCATCTCCCTTGCCTTCATCTTGCTCTCCCCCTCAGTCCCACAACTCAACTCTTTTCCCTATCCAACCTTTGTGTAAATTATGCTCATCCGATCCTGTTCCTGACAATCCACAAGCTCCTGAAACACCACCCGCTCCTACACCAAGTCCCCCACCCTCACCTCCGCCTCTTACTCAACATGACTCTCCTCCCCAACCGGCTCCTCGTCCACCTTCCCATCCTATGCAAACCCGAGCTAAGTCCGGCATCTTCAAAACTCGCCATCCCGCCAACCTCGCCATATTTCAGTCTTCCACTCTCCACTCCGCTCTCACAGCCATGTCTGAGCCTCGAGGCATCAAGTCGGCTCTCAAACAGCCACATTGGGTTGCCGCCATGCACGAAGAAATGAAAGCCTTTTGCATGACAATCATACGTGGGATCTCGTACCTCGCCCCTCCACCTATAATGTCGTTGGGTCAAAATGGGTGTATCGTACTAAACTCCAAGCTGATGGCTCAGTGGATCGATACAAAGCTCGACTCGTCGCCCAAGGTTTCAGCCAACTTCCTGGACTTGATTTTACCCACACTTTCAGCCCCGTTATCAAAGCCTCAACGATTAGAATCATTCTCTCACTTGCTGTCATGCGTTCTTGGTCCCTCCATCAGTTAGACGTTAAAAATGCATTCCTTCGCGGCTCCCTATCTCAACCTGTTTATATGGAGCAACCGCCGGGATTCATCGATGAAAAATTTCCTGATCACGTTTGTTGTCTCCAGAAAGCTTTATATGGACTTCGCCAAGCTCCACTTGCTTGGTACACAAGGTTTCGCACTTTCCTGCTCAAGCTTGGTTTTACTTGCAACTCATCAGATACTTCGCTCTTTGTCTTCTGCCGTGGCTCTATCCTCATCTACTTGCTTGTCTACGTAGATGATATCATAGTTACTGGAAGTGATACCTCAGCCGTGTCCACTCTCCTATCGCGTATCCGCAGTGAGTTTGCCACTAAAGACCTTGGGCGACTTGGTTATTTTTTGGGCTTGGAAGTCTCCTACCCGTCGTCCGGTCTCTTTCTCAGTCAGACCAAGTACGCCCGTGAAATTTTTATCCGAGCTAATCTACTCGATTCCAAACCGGTTGCTACTCCTCTAGCTCCCGGTGCTTCATTCACTGCGTCCGGAGCTGCCTTTCATGACCCTACACTTTACCGTTCATTGGTTGGAGCTCTCCAGTATCTACCTATCACTCGGCCGGACATCGTTTATTCTGTGAATACAGTTAGTCAGTTCCAGCAGCACCCTACTGTGAATCATTATCAAGCTGTTAAACGTATCCTTCGATACCTTAAAGGAACTCTTTCCTTTGGTCTAAATCTTTAGCCTGGTAATTGCGAGTTACTCGGCTACTCTGATGCCAACTGGGCACGGTGCATCGACACCAGGCGTTCTACTTATGGCTACTCCATATACCTCGGACCGAACCTTGTTTCTTGGAGTGCAAAGAAACAACCAACGGTCTCAAGATCAAGTTGTGAATTGGAGTATAGAGCAATCGCGAACACAGTGGCTGAACTTGTGTGGGTGTTGAACCTGCTTCAAGAACTACATTCGACCCCTTCTTCACCTGCCACTCTACTCTCCGACAACAAGGGTGCGCTCTTCTTGACACAAAATCCGGTTTCTCATAAGCGTGCTAAACATATTGACATAGATGTTCACTTTGTGCGTGAACTTGTTCAAGCCGGCCTCATCACGACTCAGTTTGTTCCCATTTCGCTTCAAGTTGTTGACATTTTCACGAAAAGTTTACCTCTTCCAGCTTTCCAGTTGTTTCGCACCAAGCTCTGTGTCTCCTCTAATCCGACGCTGAGCTTGCGGGGGTGTTAAGAATAAAGCCGAAGATATGAATATATTAGATGTATCTTCTACATAGTTCTGCATACATCTGCTAGATATGCTTGTTAGTTGTTTTTCCCGTATTTTATGCTCTCCTTTGTACCTATATATTTGCTGTTTCATTCGAATATCAATGAGAAGATTTACATAGTTTACGTCAACAATGACCATGTCGAGATTAGTGATTAATTAGCTAAAACAAATTAAATATGATGTTAATGATTTTATTAGAGTGCTAGGGTTGAAGGGGGTAATGATTGCCCCAAACATCCCCACGCGACAACCACTTATTATTACTGCTGTGATTTTTATTGCATGATGTGCGCGTTTGAGACCTACAAAGTACAAACAACTACAAGCCCTTCATCCCATACCGATCAGGTCGTTGAGAGAGAGGTTAGGTTGTTCATAAGTTATGTGTGAAAGGGTTTAGTTTTGCTTTTATGTAGATTAATTTATTGAAATTGAAATAATTAATTCGTGGCAGAAAATATGCTACATTTATTTGTTTTTAATAATATGGTATGCTATCTTTATCTATGAGTGGAATTTTGTTTTAACAATAAAAATATTATACCACCGACTTAAAAAAAATACTTCCACCGATTTTTAAATAATATAGTCTAGAGGAACAACATCATCTCTCTCTCTGTGTGAATTTATGCATGTCACTCTGCCTAAATGCTGGTGCTTTAACCACTCTATTTCTGTCAGAAAAAAAAAAAAAAGAATTTACATCAAATTATGATGTAATGGCTGCATTTATTTTTGCAGTAGGCTAAAGTATTGTGCAAAAGATTTCACTCGAGTATCCATCAATAATAGGAATCCCTCTGTCCCATTGAAGTAGTCTTATTTTTCTTTTTTATAAATTTTTTCATACTCACCAATAAAATATTAATTTCGCTATACTCACAATTATTAATTCCCGTGTCGAAAAGAAATGAGACTACTTCACCGGGACGGAGGGAGTATTAGATTACTAAGATGGATTGGATATAATTTTATTATTATTTTTTAAATATATATAAAAATTAAAAAAAATTGAAAATCCATGGGCACGGACGCACGGTTGATCCCATCAGTCACCATGTGGTGCAGCCACTATCTTAAGTCATATTTTTTATAGTTTAAAAACTTTCAAATAAAAATTCTCCAAACAAATTAGTCGGGGGTGAAAGAGAGTGAACTGAAATTAAATTAAATACTTATATAGTGATGTAAGTGTATACCAAGTTGATAATTAATATATATTAAATAAATTGATCATTGTACTTGTTTTGTAACCTCTGCGCTATAATTTCTTTACACAAAAGTATATTATGATTATTATGTACACGTGATCTTTATTTATTCCATTGCTTTCTGCAAAACAGCTCCTTGGTAAAAAAAAGGTTTTGTAACGTTTCCCAAATATAGAAAATCATACCGCATCAAATCATCCATAAAAGATATTGCTAACGTTAATTTTCTTTTTCACAAATTTTAACATTATTATCTACAGTCGTATCTTGTGGTTTTCAAATAAGATAGAGAATAGGTACTGTACAGTTTTATGATATGCAAAAGAAAGAGAAGTATTGGCACAATTATCAATAATGTTTAGTATTGATAATTCTAGCTCCTTTTTCATAAGGCACGAGGTAAAAAAGGATCATTTCTTTCCCAAAGGGCATGGCTTATTAAAGTTGTAAATATTATATATATATGAGAAGAGATATGTGTTGTAAAACGATGACAATATGGCATACGAATTAAAGACAAGAAAGTAAATAACACAGGATTTACGTGGTTCGGCAATATGCCTACGTCCACGGCGGAGCAATCAATTTTATTATTTCAGTATATCACAAATACATCAATACATCATGTATTTATACTAAAACCCTACAAGGTATTAAATTCCTTAAATACCGCGTACCGCCTTGGCGAATATATCACCTCCTTAGGAGAAAACACAATAGCAAGCAACTCTGCAAGTGATAAGTGAACTATTTCGTTCACTTATCTATGGATTTTATCGTTGTTTTGATAGAATTAGGGTGTGTTTACTTTAAATTCTGAGCATCGCATGACTTTTGTGCTTAATTTGTTTATTATGCTGAAAAATACAAGTTTTTTGAGTGAAAATTGGCTAAGTCTGAAAAAGAGTCGTTTGGTGGAGTGCTCTGTTTCGATCGACAGACTTTGTGTCGATCGAAACAGAGGCAGGTGGAAAAACAAACTTTGGTGAAGATTCAGACCGGTCGACAGAAGCAGACGCCCTGTCGATCGACAGAAATTGTGTCGATCGACAGGGAGGTTCGAAGCGCAAGATCGACAGAGCTTTCGAAGGGTCGAGTTCGAGTAGCCCAATTCGATCGACGGAGAGTGTGTCGATCGAAATTCGGGTCGGACTGCTGGAATTTAATGCTTTTAAGTTATTTCCATGTTGGGACAATTAGACCTAGTATATATTATTATGTTTAGGCGATTTTTATTCATTCATGCCACTTTGGAGACTTGAACCTTAGAGTTTTTCTTGTTCTTGAACTGCTTTCGAATTGTGGTGAGGATTGTACTCGAACCTTTGAAGATTGGATGCAATTACAAGGCTTGTTTTCTCTATGAAGTTCTATTACAGGTTTTATCTTTCCATATTTTTGTTTAACATGAATATGAGTAGGTAAATCCTTATTCAGATTCTAGGGTTTATGTGATTGTATTGGATGCATGTTTAGGTGATTAAATCGATCAATATTTTTAATTGGTTTATCAATTCTTGTGCTTTTCTCAATCTGATTAAATTGGCCCTTTAATTAGGTTTTCATAATTAATTAATTTGAGACTGAAAAGTGAAAATTGGTTAATGGATTTAGGAATTGATAATATGGATTTTAATTATGTCTGAGAAGAGGAATTTAATCCATAGGAATAAATCTGATGTTTTTAAGGAGTTGTCAATTTTCCTAGAGACCGAAAGGATATAGGAAATTGATGATCTACTTTACGAATTGCCAAACCCTGGAATTTGTAATATCTTCCTGATGTTTCACCAAATCTTTATTTTAAATTGATCGATGAACTTTCCTTGCATGCTATCCTTGACATGAACTTGCCCTGGAATCTGATCTTTTCTCTAGTGTTTTAAATCCCAATTTTAATTCCCTGTTTTAAATTTAATTGTCTTGCAAATTTAGTTTAAAATCTCAAAACCTTCAAATTTCTGTTTACTTAGACAACAAACCAAAAACAAATGGTTCAGTACATGAGGTGTTCGCTTTTACAATCTCTGTGGGAACGATAATTTTAACTTGTCACTATTCTATAAAAAAAATCATTAACAAAAATTAGTGATCAAATTTTGGCGCCGTTGCCGGGGATTGTTAAGAATAATCTTGTTATTGAATCTGTTTAGGGTTGTTGATTTAAGTTGTAAATTTAATTTTAATTTCCCTTTCAGTTTTGCAAAATTTTCTTATTATTTTCCTTAAAAATTTCGCCAGTTTTTCTTTAATTTCACCCTCTGTTTCGACCGACAGTAGGAATTTTGACCGACAGACTCTCTGTCGATCGACACAACTTCTATCGACCGACAGAGATCCTTTTTTTCAGATTTTTGCTATTTTCTCATTCAATTCGTGTGTTAGTTAATTTAATTCAGTTTTATTGTTGTTCTGTGTGTACTCACTATTCCCTTGGTCGATTCTCAGGTAGTTAATGCACACAAGGAGGAGTGGTAAGGCACCGATTCCTATCGACCCTGAGATTGAGGCTACGTGGAGAAGAAACAACAGTAGGAGAAACCATGAGGAAGTCGCTTCCAGCAGTACAACCGATAAAATGGCTGAAGAGAATCCACAGAATATTCCTGTCCTCACACCAGAGCAGACTGCTAAGTTACTGAGAGAGATGCACGCCATGCGTGAGCGCATGAGGATACTAGAGCAAGAAAGAGCCGGCCGCAGAGATCGACAAGAAGATCCAGAAGATGAAGAGGATGATGAAACCGAGCCCAGATTCGATGCTGACGAGGACGAAGATGCCATTCAGAAAAGATACCGGCCTAAGTTTCAAGAGACTGATTTCAGCATTGGCATCAATGCCAACAATTTTGAGCTGAAGACGGGTTTGGTGCAGATGGTTCAGCAGAACCAATATGAGAGCCGACCTACTGAGGACCCCTATGCTCATCTGGACAAGTTCATCATGCTATGCAACACGGTCAAGATCAATGGAGTTAGCAAGAGTGCAATGCGGATGAGGCTCTTCGCCTTCTCTCTACGAGATAAAGCTCAGTCCTGGTTTTCTTCTCTGGATAAGACCAACATCAGCACGTGGGTGATAAGCTCGTATTTTGCCTCACTTATCACGTCTTTTTCTTATTGTTTTATTGCATTTACTTAAGTTTTTAGTTAATAATCGAGCATGAAGTGTTTATAGGGGATATTATGCTTGTCATGGTAATATTTAGCAGGTTTTAGGCCAAATTCAAAGGAAACCCGTACCGAAAGCAGCAGATGTTCAAAGGAACAGTCACGACTTCTTCCACAGATGTAATCCAAGCTATTGGAGCACATGTATGGAAAGATCTTTGAGTTAGCTTTCCAACGCAACTGGAATCGGGTCAATCGGAGTTCGGGAGTGAAAGTTATGGCCAAAACCGTGAGACTGCGCAAGTTCGTAACGCAATCGGCGACCCACATGCAAAATCGGCGATCGCCGATCGTGTTTTTCTGACGAGTTTTGGGGCCATTTTGTGATATTCTACTCTAGGTTCATGATTTTAATATATGGGTGCTCATATAAGAAACCAACATCATCACACTCCACCAATCTCAATTATTGTTCCAACATCATCACACTCCACCCATGTTCCAACCCATGTTCCAACATCTTCACACTCCACCCATGTTCCAACCCATGTTCCAACATCATCACACTCCACCCATCTTAATTATTGTCTCAGATTTCTTAGTTAAAAGGGAGCTAAAGTCGTAGAGAAAAATAGAAAAAAAGAGGAGAGAAAATAGAAAGAGAGAGGGGTCAGGGAGAAGTGTAGCAGCCGCAGAGAATTGCCGGTTGCCAGAGTTTGCACCGTTAGATCGTCACGAAAATTTGACAGCAAGTTTGTGACTCCCCTCCCCTCATTCTGAACGGTGGAGATCAGTTTTTGAGCACCTGAAATGGGTCTGCTCGTGGCGAACTGAACCAGCTCAGAAATGCAATAATTTTGGGGCTATTTTATATATATTAAAAACTTGGTTTTTAATACAATTATAGGGGGTGTGGGAAGTGAGTTGGAGAACACTCATTATTGCACATGATCACACATGGTTGAGCTAGAAAGAGGGAGACACATATGAGTTGTACATTATCACACTCATTGTTGCACATTATTGCACATTATCAATCATGTGATTCATCATATTCATCTCCTATAAATAGTGGAGAAGCTTGAGAAGAAGAACAGACAACATTGGAGAAAACACATATATAGAGAGTTGAGAGCAAAAGCTGGGAATTCCAAGAGTACTTCCGGGTTCGAAGATTGGAGAATACGGGTTTTTGATTTCTATGCTTTCTGTTATTATGATTTTTCATCATGTTGTTTTTTTTTTAGAATTTAGCATGATTGGCTAAATTTATTCATGGATTCTAGGGTTTGAAGCTTTGTTTATATTCATTCAAAAATTTATGCGATTTAATGTTCCTTTTCCATTGATGTTCTAATTTATTTGGGATTTTCATTAATTGCGAAATATTGGCCATTGATTGCGATTTGATTTGATAGCTTTCGAACCGAGAGGTCTAGGTTATCAATTAAGATGCAAATAAATTAGATTTATTAGAACAATTGTCCGAGAGGAAATTGAACTTTTGAAGGGTGTTGAAATCTAAGGATTTTATCAAGAGTAAAAGTCTTTTGTATGTCCGAGAGGAATCTTTTGATCTTTTATTTCCATGTTATGGTTTAGAGTCCGAGAGGATCACCTGATAACACATTTGCGATTGCTCACATTTCTGGGAATTAAATTGGGATTGAATTACATGAAACGTTGTTTGATTAATATTCAAAGTGGATTACCCTGGAATCCTATTGTCTCATAAGTTTCTTAAAATTATTTAAGATTGTTATTTACTATTTTCTATTGCCAAGTTATTAAATTATTTAAGATTGTTATTTATTATTACCAAATTACTTTTATGTTTAAAACAAATCAAAACCATTTTCCGATTTACCTAGATAGTAGTACGATATCTATGTTTTAGTGCTTGATTATATTTCGAGCCTGCAGTCCTTGAGTTCGATAATTTATTACTTGCCCTCTGCATGTGGTTTGTACACTTGCAGCTATAGTGCGTTGCAAAACAAGCTATCAGTGGGCAAAATTGAGGAACGCATTCTTGGTAAATTTCTTCCCTCCTAGTGTTATCAGGCAAAGGAAGAAGGATATCAACCGATTTTCTCAGAGATACGATGAGAGTTTCTATGAGGCTTGGGAGAGATACAAAGAGTTGCTGAGAGTGTGTCCGGGCCATGGGTTATCTTTAGCTGATCAGGCTGAGATTTTTTATGAAGGACTGAATGAAAGAACTGTCGAGCTGGTGGATTCTACATTAGGGGACTCTATTATGACCAAGGGCCCCAAAAAGGCTATGGATTTCTTTCAGAAGATGGCCAACAACAGTCAAAGATGGTCTAGCAGCCGCAAGGAACCAGTCAAAGCTGTGGAGAAGGTAGCTACACCTGAGGTAGATTTGTTGGGGGAGATCAAGAAGTTGAGAGAGGATTTTGCTAAGCTGGAATCTGGACGAACCGTTACTGCTGTCGATCCAGTTCCGTCTTCTTCTTGTGAGACTGATGCCGCCGATGTCAACTTTGTCCAAAGAGGTGGTTATCAGAATAACAACCGAGGGGGATATTCACAAAATCAGGGCTACAATCAGAACTACAATCAAGGCTACAACCCCAACCAAGCAAGGAATCACCCAGGTTTCTCATATTCAAATCCTGATGCTGCCGAGCAACCTCCTGCTGGATTCAATGTGGAGAATGGCAAAATTGTAGAGCCAAAGAAGAAGCTGAGCCTTGAGGAAATCCTAGCCAAGTTCATGCAAGGGTCCGATAAGAGAGTTGGAAACTTGGAGAAAGAAGTGGAAGGAATCAACTCCAAAGTTGATAGAGTGGATAAACATGCTCAGATCATAGAGACACAGGTCAGTCAGATTGCCGCATCTCTTGGAGCACAACATAAACAAGGGCAACTACCGAGCAACACTCAGGCAAACCCGAAGAATCAGCGAAATCAGGTCAATGCCATCACTTTGAGAGGTGCAAAGTCTTACAAGGGACCCGAACAGAAAGGGGCCGAATCTGAGGCCGAAGAAGGGAATGAAAAGGAGCAGGAATCCGAGGCAGAAGCCTCTATTTTGATCGATAGAAATTCTGTCGATCGAAATAGAGGTCCAGAACCAGAAATCGATTCAGGAGGTCCTGTCGATCGACAGAACCCCTGTCGATCGACACAGCTGCCAAATTTCGAAGATAAGTTGCCCCCGATGCTGTATCCGCAGCGATTTGCCAAGAAGAAGGTGAATGAGAGCTATGCACGATTTTTAGAGAACATGAAGAAGGTGCACATCAATATTCCTCTCGTGGAAGATCTGCAGGAGATGCCCGGGTACATCAAATTCCTAAAGGATATGGTCGCTCAGAAGAGACCTATGCTACAACACGAGACCGTGAACCTGTTTGAGGAATGCAGTGCCATCATCCAGAAAAAGCTGCCTCTGAAAAGAGAAGATCCGGGTTCCTTCACAATTTCCTGTGTTATAGGGGGAGAGACATTCGACAAGGTGCTTTGCGATTCTGGAGCAAGCATCAATCTAATGTCGTTGTCCATATTCAAGAGACTGGAGATTGGAGATATCAAGCCGACTACCATCACGCTTCAAATGGCTGATAGATCGATTTCTTATCCTAGAGGAATTGTGGAAGATGTCTTAGTGAGAGTCAAGGATTTCATACTCCCGGCTGACTTTGTGGTTTTGGATATGGAGGAGGATCGCAACATCCCGCTGATTCTGGGGAGACCGTTTCTGAGGACCGGAGGAGCCCTGATCGATATTCGAGAAGGGAAACTGACATTCCGAGTAGACAACGAGGCTGTGACCTTCGATATTTTCAAGTCCATGCAAAAACACAATGATGGAAGCTACAAAGAAGAATGCCATGTGATAGACACTTTTGATCCGGTGATTTCTTCTCCTTTACTTTCCATTCATTCTGAAACTGACTATCTAGAGCAATGTCTTCACCACTCCCTATTTTTTTTTTTAGAACTTGATGAAGCCTGTGACGAACTTCTGGATTTTATTATGGAGCTAGATGTCAAGGAGGAGTTACCTAGGGCAAAAGAGAACAAAAGGGAGCCTCTGCCAATCCAGTTTGTGAAAGAAGCAGAAAAAGCTCAAGCTGATGTCTCTGTTTCGCTCGACAGAAGTGGAGCGTCGAAAGGAGAAAATTTGCCTCCCTGTTGATCGACAGGGAGGGTGTCGACCGACACAACTGCAAAAATCAACCCGGTCAACAGGCAGTCCAGGAGAAAGAAGAAGAAAGAAGTAGCCTCTGTTTCGATCGACAGAGAGACTGTGTCGACCGACACAGCCGTACCCGAGGTTGAAAAACAACCCGAACCACCTGTTTTGGAGCTGAAACCTCTTCCTTCTCATTTACAATATGCTTATTTGGGTCCTGACAATACTTATCCTGTAATTGTCTCTTCTTTTCTTAATTCTACAGAGTTGGAAAAGCTGCTACGTGTTTTGAGGGACCACAAGTCAGCTATCGGATGGACATTGGCACATATTAAAGGAATCAGTCCAACCATATGCCAGCATAGGATTAATCTAGAAGAAGAGGCTAAGCCGAAGAGACAAGCTCAAAGAAGACTCAACCCCACCATGCAAGCGGTCGTGAAGAAGGAAGTACTGAAGCTTCTAGATAATGGGATGATCTATCCCATCTCCGACAGTCAATGGGTGAGTCCGACACATGTTGTGGCCAAGAAGGGGGGAATGCAGATTGTGAAGAACGAGGATGGCGAAGAGGTGGCGACGAGACCAGTCACTGGATGGCGGTTTTGCATCGACTACCGAGCCCTGAATACCGCCACATGCAAGGATCACTTCCCTCTCCCCTTCATCGATCAGATGCTTGACAGACTTTCAGGTTATCCCTATTACTGCTTTCTGGATGGTTATTTTGGTTATTACCAAATTGCAGTGGCTCCAGAAGATCAGCATAAGACGGCCTTCACTTGCCCATATGGAGTTTTTGCCTACCGGCGAATGCCTTTTGGTTTGTGCAATGCACCTGCTACTTTTCAGAGGTGTATGATGTCTATTTTTCATGATCTTATCGAGCACATTATGGAGGTTTTCATGGATGACTTCTCTGTTTTTGGTAGCTCGTTTGACGCTTGCTTGCAGAATTTGGCTACAGTGATGGAGAGGTGTGCTGAGACAAACCTGTGTCTGAACTGGGAGAAGTGCCACTTCATGGTGAAGGAAGGGATCGTACTAGGACACCGGGTGTCATCTGAAGGTTTAGAAGTGGACAAGGCCAAGATCACAGCAATTGAGAAGATGCCGCCACCACTCAATGTGAAGGGAGTTCGGAGTTTCCTAGGCCATGTCGGGTTCTACCGTAGATTTATTCAGGATTTTTCAAAAATTTCTAGACCCCTTTGTAATCTGCTCGAGAAAGATGTTTCTTTTGTTTTTGATGCAGAGTGTTTAAAGGCCTTCGAGCAGTTGAAGCAAGCATTGGTGACTGCTCCAGTTCTCACTTCTCCAGATTGGGATGTGCCCTTCGTGCTCATGTGTGATGCTAGCGACTTTGCAGTTGGAGCGGTTCTAGGACAGCTGAAGGGGAAGCTCTTCCATGTCATTCATTATGCCAGCAAGACCATGAACCCTGCCCAATGCAATTACACCACTACGGAGAAGGAGATGTTGGCTGTTGTGTATGCATTTGATAAATTTCGGCCCTACTTGATAGGGTCGAAAACTGTTGTTTATACTGACCATGTTGCCATAAAATTTTTGTTTGCCAAGCAGGATGCTAAGCCTAGGTTAATCAGATAGATCCTGTTGCTTCAGGAGTTCAATGTGGAGATCAAGGACAGAAAGGGGTGTGAGCATGTGATTGCCGACCACCTCTCCAGGTTGGAGTACCCAGTTGAAGGGGATGACCAGAAGATGAGGATCCAAGAGACCTTCCCTGATGAACAGGTCTTTGTATGCAGAGATAGGGACCTCAAGGAGTACTACTGCAACAAGACCCCTTGGTTTGCTGACTACGCCAACTACTTGGTGAGTGGAGTTCCCCCACCGGAGTCTACCCCGCAGGAGAGGAAGAGATTTCTGAAGGAGGTCCGATTCTACTACTGGGAAGACCCGTATCTATGGTGCCGATGTGCTGACACTATCATCCACCGGTGTGTACCTCAGTCTGAGTTCTTCCAGATCATCGAGGCTTGTCACTCTTCTCCGAGCGGTGGCCACTTTGCTGCCAACAGGACCGCCTGCAAGGTCCTTTCTAGTGGGTTTTACTGGCCAACCATCCATGGAGACTGCAAGGCTTTCGTCGCCAACTGTGACAGGTGTCAGAGGATGGGTAATATTTCTAAGAAGAGTGAGATGCCCCAAACTCCAGTGGTAGAGGTCGAAATTTTTGATGTTTGGGGGATAGACTTTATGGGACCCTTCCCACCTTCGGGGGGGTATACTTACATTCTTTTGGCTGTTGACTATGTTTCTAGGTGGGTGGAAGCCATTCCTACTACCACCAATGATGCTAAAGTTGTGGTGAACTTCCTCCGGAAGCATGTGGTGACTCGCTATGGCACTCTGAGAGCGTTGGTAAGCGATGGTGGTTCCCATTTTTGTAATCTTACTATTACTGCTCTTCTTGCTCGCTATGGTGTTAAGCACAGGCTTACCACTCCATACCACCCCCAAGGGAATGGCCTCGTTGAGTTGTCGAACAGGGAAATCAAGGGGATCCTCGAGAAGACTGTCAGGATGAAGAAGGATTGGGCATTCAAGCTCGATGACGCGCTGTGGGCTACCGCACTGCTTTCAAGACCCCGATTGGCATGTCCCCATTCCAGTTGGTCTATGGTAAGTCCTGTCATCTTCCTGTGGAGCTTGAGCACAAGGCATGGAGGACTATGAAGGAGCTGAATCTGAACTGGAAGGCTGCTGCTGAAAGCCGGGCTGCATATCTGAATGAGATGGATGAGTTCAGAGAGGAGGCCTATGAGAATTCGATGATCTACAAGCTCTGAGCCAAGAGATTCCATGACCAAGGCCTGAAGAGGTGACAATTCTACAAAGGAGATCTTGTTCTGGTTTTCAACGCCCGTCTCCAATTCATGCCCGGAAAGCTGCAATCCAAGTGGTCCGGACCATATACTGTGGTCAATATCACTAACAATAGTGTGGTGGAGCTAGCTGGTCAGGATGGGAACATCTTCAAGGTCCATGGAAATCATGTCAAGAGATATTATAGCCCGTTGCAGATTGGAACAGTGGAGGTGCACTACCTTAACCGGCCATGATCTGAGGTATCGTCGAGCTAACGACGTTAAATTAAGCACTTGTTGGGAGGTAACCCATCATTTTATTGCTTTATTTCAGTTTTAGAGTCAGTTTTTTGAGTCCCATGTAGTTCTAGGAATTTTCCATGCCTTAGAAAAATTTTCAGCTCCTTATTTCGTCCAGAAAAATTAAGCCTCTATTTCGCTCGACACATATTGTGTCGATCGACACATAAAAAAAACAAAAAAAAGCCATGTCGATCGACAGAATGTCTGTCGATCGACAAGAGGTTCACCCTTGTTGTTTTGTCGGGTCTGTAAATGTGTCGATCGACCGGAATCCTGTCGATCGACACAAGTCTATTTAATTCCGAATTTTAATTTCAGCAATTATTTCTTCGAATTATGTTAATAATAATATTTATTATATAAATATATTTTTTATAAAAAAAATAATAATAAAAAAATTAAAAATTAGCGTGTCTGTCGATCGACAGCACGCCTGTCGATCGAAACAGACGCGCGACTACTGCTGTTTTAAACATTCGAACAGACCCCCCATCATTCTATTTCTTCCCCCTCTTCGACACACACACGCTCGCCCAACCCCCTCGATCGATTTGCGCCCCTCCCACTCCACTTTCGACAAGGTAAACTCGAACCCATCTCTTCCTTCGATTAATAGTTCTCATTTTCCTTGTTTTTTTTATTGAATTCATGAAGTTGGAACCCTACTTTTACCCCCTTTATGTGCTTTGGTGCATTTGTTGGAATTCTTTCGATTTGTTGCACATATCGAATTACTATGGGTCGTTCTAGGTTGTAGGAGAGTTGATGTGAGTTCCTTGTGGCTTAATTTTCGATTATTGTGGAATTGTGGGGATTTGAGGATTGCAATTGCAACCCCTTTACTGTTGCACGATTTTAACATCTATACCTTGCAAATTTTGCTTGAATTGTTTTATGCCTTACGTTTTGCACTTGGTTTTGATGTTAATTGCATGATTGGGTGGTCAATTTGGATTGGGCAGGCTCTTTGTTGGTATATTTTTGGTTCCCTAAGCCTTAAACACTACCCTTTACTGTTGCCTGGTTTCTGCCTCCCCCATGTGTAGTCTATGCTTGCTGTGGATTTTACTGGCTGTTTTGCACTTGGGTTCGGGTTGAATTGCATGATTGGGTAGTTATTTCGTATGGCTAAGCTTTATTGTGCTTGATATGCGTGGATATACTTGCATTAGACATGTTTGGGGGATTTGCTCCCTTAGTCGCTCTTCCTGGTATTGATTGCTTCTATTATTTTTGTAGAGAGCTGCAGATGGCATCCTCTGACGAGGAGTATGTTCCGACTTCCGATGAGGAGATGCAAGATGATCCGGTGTCTGAGGCCGAAGATGAGCACGAGCGGGTTGTACCCCCAGAGGAGCAACCTGGTTGGGTGCTAGAGTTTGCTTTTGCCAATCACCAGCGGCGCTTCGGGGAAATGCAGCGCTTCACCTTGAATCTAACACAGTACCCTGATGATGAGGATCTGATGACGATGGGGCTTGGGAATGATGTTCAGACTCTGTTCGCCCGCTGCGGCTGGGGGCATTTCATCGCTCAGAAGTGGCCCACTATTCCACCCCTCTGTCTGGAGTTCTTCGCCACTGTCTACATCATAGAGCCACCCCGCAGCCAAGGTCCCGTCGAACCTAACAGCATCCAGTTTCAGCTTCAGGGGCAGCCTCACCGACTCAGCAGGACACAGCTGGATCGGATTTTTGGGTGTGAGCCGGGGGGCATGTACCATGAGCCGCCCGATTTCCAGATTGGCGAGTTTTGGCCAGCTATTTCTTTTTCCGCCCACCCGGCCCGCTGCAGCAAGTCCAACATGAAGGCCACTACTATTGACAACCCGGTGCTCCGCTACATTCAGAAGATATTTGGGCTCTCGGTGTTCGGCAGAAATGAGCACGGGAAAGCCCGGGGGAGCGAGATCTTTTGCATTTGGGCCATGTTGAATGGCGTTCACCTCAGTCTGGCTGCATTCGTCATGGAAAATTGGAAGAGGCAGATCGGTGCTACTCCGGGTGACTTCTGGTGTGGAGGGTTCGTGACCCCCATCGCCCGGCACTTCGGGATTCCAGTTGATACTTACACCCCAGTGGGGGGTGTCCGGACCCTGAAGATTGACCAGCTCGAGCAGTTTCGTTTCATATTGAACTACCGCCGTGAGCTTTTCCTGCTGTTCCCGAACGGCGACCGGTTTCTTCTGCCCGCTCCCGAGCTGACTCATGTCACGGATTCCACGTACCGTGACAACTGGCTGATGTCCACACCTGCTCACATGGATCGGACACGCAGTTCTGATGGCGGGCCCCCCACATACCGACTAGCACACCGTCCCGACACAGCGCCTGATCAGCGGATTCGCACCCGAGAGGAGGAGGCAGCGAGAATCACCGAGGAGCGGCGATGGGCGGAGCAGCAGAGAGACGCGCCACCCCGTACTGATGCCCCTCCATTTCTTGGAGGAGGCGGGGGCGGAGCTTCCACTTCATATGCTGGCGCCAGTTCGTCTACTGCAGTTCTGGATTAGAGTCCCTTTCTCCAGTTCATGCAGGAGCAGCGGGCTGACTTTCGCAGTTTTCGCACCGAACTCTGCGAGGTCCGAGACCATCAGTTGGCGCAGGATAGATTGCTTGCAGACATCCGGACGCAGCAGCAAGCCTATAACACGGCCTACAACACTGCCATTGCCAATTTGACTCGCTAGATGGAGGACCACTTCACGATGTTTGAGCCCGCTGTGCGCTATGGCTGCCGGAACAGGAGGGAGGCGCGTTCACGGAGTCCACCAAGGGAGTGAGGTTTAGATTCCTTTCCTACAAGCTGACTTTCAAACTTATTCTTCCCTTCGTGTTGAATAAGTTTGGGGGGAGGATGACTTGTGGGAATGGAATCCTTTATCATTTACTGTTTTATTTATGATTTGATCTGTTTTAGTTATTTCCCTGTATTTCAGTTTGTTTCCATGTATTCCAGTAATTTTCCTGTATTTTGTGTTTCTTTCAGTTGTAATTGTTCGATCTACTTTATCTTTATGTAATTGTTAACTGCTTTTGAAATTGTCCTCTGTCCAGTATCCATTAAGTGCAACTTAAGATTATGTACTATTCCTTTCCTAGTTGTAAGCTTATTTGATTGATGATTGGTCTGCACTGAGATTGAGACAATTAGGATTGCATGATGAGTAGCCGATGATAGGAGAATACCGCATGATAAGTTGCTCTTTGATGATTTGGATTGGATTGTGATTGCATTATCTTTTGGATGAGAGTGTACTTAGATTGTGATGAATCTTGTGAGGCCTTGCACATCTCTGTTTGTATGAATTTCAGTTTCTTTTGGTGTTTTGATCGAGGACGATCAACAGTTCAAGTTTGGGGGAGTTGATAAGTGCGCTATTTCGTTCACTTATCTATGGATTTTCTCGTTGTTTTGATAGAATTAGGGTGTGTTTACTTTAAATTCTGAGCATCACATGACTTTTGTGCTTAATTTGTTTATCATGCTGAAAAATACAGGTTTTTGGAGTGAAAATTGGCTAAGTTTGAAAAAGAGTCGTTTGGTGGAGTGCTCTGTTTCGATCGACAGACTTTGTGTCGATCGAAACAGAGGCAGGTGGAAAAACAAACTTTGGTGAAGATTCAGACCAGTCGACAGAAGCAGATGCCCTGTCGATCGATAAAAATTGTGTCGATCGACAGTGAGGTTTGAAGCGCAGGATCGATAGAGCTTTTGAAGGGTCGAGTTCGAGTAGCCCAATTCGATCGACGGAGAGTGTGTCGATCGAAATTCGGGTCGGACTGCTGGAATTCAAAGCTTTTAAGTTATTTCCATGTTGGGACAATTAGACCTAGTATATATTATTATGTTTAGGCGATTTTTATTCATTAATATCACTTTGGAGACTTGAACCTTAGAGTTTTTCTTGTTCTTGAATTGCTTTCGAATTGTGGTGAGGATTGTACTTGAACCTTTGAAGATTGGATGCAATTACAAGGCTTGTTTTCTCTATGAAGTTCTATTACAGGTTTTATCTTTCCATATTTTTGTTTAACATGAATATGAGTAGGTAAATCCTTATTCAGATTCTAGGGTTTATGTGATTGTATTGGATGCATGTTTAGGTGATTAAATCGATCAATATTTTTAATTGGTTTATCAATTCTTGTGCTTTTCTCAATCTGATTAAATTGGCCCTTTAATTAGGTTTTCATAATTAATTAATTTGAGACTGAAAAATGAAAATTGGTTAATGGATTTAGGAATTGATAATATGGATTTTAATTATGTCTGAGAAGAGGGATTTAATCCATAGGAATAAATCTGATGTTTTTAAGGAGTTGTCAATTTTCCTAGAGACCGAAAGGATATAGGAAATTGATGATCTACTTTACGAATTGCCAAACCCTGGAATTTGTAATATCTTCCTGATGTTTCACCAAATCTTTATTTTAAATTGATCGATGAACATTCCTTGCATGCTATCCTTGACATGAACTTGCCCTGGAATCTGATCTTTTCTCCAGTGTTTTAAATCCCAATTTTAATTCCCTGTTTTAAATTTAATTGTCTTGCAAATTTAGTTTAAAATCTCAAAACCTTCAAATTTCTGTTTACTTAGACAACAAACCAAAAACAAATGGTTCAGTACATGAGGTGTTCGCTTTTACAATCTCTGTGGGAACGATAATTTTAACTTGTCACTGTTCTATAAAAAAAATCATTAACAAAAATTAGTGATCAAATTTTGCAAGACACATCAAGCAAGCCAAGGGTACCATGCAACTCTAGCATGTAGAAACATTCAACAAATCGTAGCAATGCTTGAATTTGTCAGAAGTAACAGCCTTAGTCAACATATCAGCAGCATTCTCTTCAGTATGAACCTTCTCCAACTGAATATCACCAGAAGCAATCCATTCCCTGATCTTATGGAACCTCACATCAATATGCTTCGTCCTAGCATGATATACTTGATTCTTAGCCAAATAAATGGCACTCTGACTGTCACAATGTAATAGAACTCCACCTTGCTGAACACCCAACTCTCTCATCAATCCAGCAAGCCACACTGCTTCCTTTGCTGCTTCTGCTAAAGCAATGTATTCAACTTCAGTTGTAGATAGAACAACTATAGGCTGAGTAGTCGACCTCCAACAAATAGGCCCTCCACTAAAAGTAAAAACATACCCAGTGGTAGATCTCCTATCATCCAAGTCCCCAGCATAATCAGAATCCACATATCCTACAACCAAGGGATCCCTCTGCTGATCTCTAAACACAATACCATGTCCCGTTGTACCCTTCAAATATCTGAAAATCCATTTGACTGCCTCCCAATGTTGTTTACCCGGCCTAGACATATACTTGCAAACTTGACCAACAACATGATGAGCTAAATCAGGACGAGTACATACCATGGTATACATCAGACATCCAACAGCACTGGTATAAGGTATCTCCACCATATCCTGAGTCTCCTTATCCTTAGGGCACTGATCAAAAGACAGCTTGAAGTGGTTTGCCAAAGGAGTGCTCACCGGTTTTGCTTTATCCATCCCAAACCTCTGCATCACCTTCTCCACATAACCCTTTTGAGATAACCACAGCTTCTTTGATCCTCTATCTCTGTGAATCTCCATCCCAAGAATCTTCTTCGCAGCCCCCAAATCCTTCATCTCAAATTCCTGACTCAATAGGTTTTTCAAATCAACAATATCACGCATACTCTTAGCAGCAATAAGCATGTCATCAACGTAAAGTAACAGAAAAATACAAGAACCATCACCAAGGCTCTTAGTATACACACAACAATCAAACTCACAACGCTTGTAGCCAATCTTCACCATATACGCATCAAACCGTATATTTCATTGACTCGATGCTTGCTTCAAGCCATACAAGGATTTCTTCAACCTGCAAAATAAATGCTCCTTCCCTGGTTGAACGAAACCCTCTGGCTGCTGCATGTAAATAGGCTCCACGAGATCACCATGCAAGAAAGCAATCTTCACATCCATCAGCTCCAAATGCAAATCCCGACTAGCCACTAATGCAAGTACTGCCCTAATCGAAGTATGCCTAACCACAGGGGAGAATGTCTCATCATAGTCAATCCCCTTCTGCTGCGAGTATCCTTTGGCCACTAATCGAGCCTTGAACCTTTCCCCTTCTTTTTCTGTTACTGATGACTTCCTTGCGTAAATCCATCTGCATCCAATAGCCTTCTTCCCTTTTGGAAGAATATCCAGCTCCCATGTCTGATTCTTGTGCACAGAATTCATCTCTTCTTCCATTGTAGCTTTCCACCTGTCTTTATTCTCACAAGAAACTGCTTCCTGAAAATTACAAGGATCCACACTAGTAACATTAAGAGCAAATGCTACTATATCCTCATAACAAAACCTGACTGGAGCTTGTATATTTGTACGTCTCACTCTATCCCGAGCTAACTTATAGCTCTCCGGCGCATCAGTTGTGCCACCATCATCATGAATAATATCATCAGGTGCAGAACTCAAACTCTCTCCTTTTTCAGAAACTGCTGGAATGTGATCCAACTCCACCTGCACCTGCACCTTATCTTCACATGGCTACAACATCGACTTCTTATCAAACACAACATCTCTACTGATCACCACCTTCTGCTCGACAGGATCTCAAAACTTGAATCCCTTCACAACTTCTAATAGCCAAGAAAGATGCACTTCTTCGACTTCGCATCAAGTTTGACCTCTCATCAGAAGGAATAAGAACATAAGCAGGACAACCAAAAATTTTAAGATGATCAAAACTAACATCATTACCTGTCCATACTTCTTCTGCAACTTTGCCATCCAAAGATGCACGCGGTGATCTATTTATCAAGTAGCACGCCATATTCAAAGCCTCTGCCCAGAACTTCTTCGGCAGACCTGCATTCCAGCCTCAAACATCTTGCCCTCTCATTAGTATGATATTGTCCGCTTTGGGCCGAGCACAAGCCCTCACTGATTTGTTTTTGGGCATCTCCCAAAAGGCCTCATACTAATGGAGTTATTGGACTCTATTTTATAGAAGGAAATTTTTCCTTCTTCTGTCGATGTGGGATAGGGGTTTGATAACCCCAACAATCCTCCCCTCAAACCAATAGCCCACATATCCGTGGCCTCCCCTCGAGCTATGTGATCCGTCACTTCATCTTGCACCGCCGTCAACCCACGGGACCCGCCGCCTGACCACCTGTCAGGAAGCTTTCGACACAAGGCACCCAAGGACAATCCCCGCTCGGCAATTGAGGGCTCCCACACATGCACCATAGTCCACCACAACTCGGTCTCCTCCGCAGCCCGAACCTGAGCTCTGATACCACTGTTAGGGACCGAGACTCCGACATTAGTATGAGGCCTTTTGGGAGATGCCCAAAAACAAATCCGTGAGGGCTTGTGCTCGGCCCAAAGCGAACAATATCATACTAATGTCGGAGTCTCGGTCCCTAACAATATGATTCTTCTTTTTCCTCTTTCTTTTTGTTTAAAAAAAATTATAATATCGAATTAGAAAATTAAAGTTATGAGCATTAAAATCAAATTCTCTTGTTAGTCGAGCGTTATGTATAAATCAAATTTTTGACCCGTCCGCTGAGATGTACCCAAAAATATGGTAGGTAAAGACTATAATTAAGGAAAAAACTTCAATATTCATTTACAAAATAATAAATTAAAATTATTTGTATAAATCAAATGTAATTAGAATCATTTGAATATCTGAACCTTTTATTTTACTGTACGTAGGAGTGTAATCAAACAGAGTTGTACCGAGTAGTGTCGTGTCAAGTTTGACTCATTTAGTATCGAGTCGAGCTCTATACTTTTCTTATTGAATATTTTGAAGTTCACGAACTTTATTGAGCCCGAGTCGAGCCTAAACGAACTTTCTAAATTTAGAATATGTATTATTCTAATGAAAAAAGTTATTTATTCTATAATTAATATCATATCTATACTCAAATTCGAATTTTTTCATAAGTAAAAAGATATACCAATGTGGTCACTCTTAAATAATGAAAATATATTTTTATAAGTATTTTATATTTTTTACTAATTTTAGCTAACGAGCTCACAAAAATACTATGATACTCAAATTTGATTCGTTTAATAAACAAGCTCGAACGAACATTTATTGAATTAAGATGCGAATAACTCACGAACAGTTTAATTCATATACAACACTAACAATACTGTTAATTTCAAAGGCTTTGCTCGAAAAATCACGCGATTCCCTCGAACTTCATGTTTGATTCCCATTTATTGTTTTAAGGATAGTGGGCAGCCCAATTTTATTTGTTACATTTTTTTTATAAACATGGGTTTAAGATATTGAAATATATTGACGATACTTAAATATTTGTACTAAAATTAAAAACATATAATAAAACACCATTTCATCAATAAATAAGAAACTAGAAATAAAATATGATTTACTGGAGAGAATCTTGCACAACCTATGTTAAAAAAAAGAGGGTTAATTGTTGATAATAAAAGGTGGTGGGTGTGAGCTATAGTCTTATCAGCGACAGCCAACCACCCAACCACTTCAATATTTCATTGATTTCTCTCTCATCCACATCACTCAACCCAACCACAATAATTTTACAAAGTTTATCCATGACTACCCAACCACTCAACCACACCATTATATATGATTTTTTTTTAAATTTGGTTTTTATTTAATTTAATTTTTAAAATAAAAAATACTACCTTTAATTGAATTCATAAAAAAGTGGAATAAATTATCGCATTTATTTTGTCAAAAAATTCGCTGAATAAATTAAATTGAGCAATTAATATAACTAAATTGAAAAATTATTGCAAATGAAATTAATTTTACACATATATTAATTTAAAAATAAAAATTATGTATATATAAATATATATATATAGCAAAATTAGTCTCTATTGATAGAGAATAAAAAATCATGAGTTTTAATATATTTATTATTTATTTTTATTTTCTTGTTTAAAAGATATATTATTTATATAAATAATATGAGGACATATTTCTCAGTTGTATTGGTCCATTAATAAAGAATTAAAGAAAAAAAGGAGTGGGGCTCATAGATCCTTTTGATGTTGTGAAGGTTTGAGGGGTATATTGAATTATTTTTCATTATTTTTTTTTTTTTTAAAGCTGATAGGCAGTTGGGTTGGAGTGTAAAAGGTTGTGTTACTTATAGTCGAAAGATGGTGGTGCAATGTCCATCAAAACTCTCCTTCCTTCTTCCCTCAGAGAGAGGCAAGAAATCATGGGAAACTGCCAAGCAGTAGATAATGCAACCCTCGTGATCCAACACCCAAACGGCAAAGTTGATAAGCTTTTCTTCCCTGTTTCCGCCAGTGAAATCATCAAGACCAACCCCGGCCACTATGTCGCCCTCCTCCTCACCACCACCCTCTACTCCCCCTCCTCCGCCGCCGCACCCAACACCAACACCCCTCTTCGTGTCACTCGAATCAAGCTTCTTAGGCCTACTGACACTCTCCTTCTCGGCCATGTCTACAGACTTGTCACCTCCGAAGGTTGCTTCTCTCTCTCTCTCTCCCTCTCTCTCTCTTAATTAATTCGTGTAAAAATGTATTCATTTATGTAGTTATTTTTTCAGAAGTGATGAAGGGATTATGGGCGAAGAAGCAAGCCAAGATGCAGCAGCAGAAAAATGGAAATATGTCTGATAAAAAAAGTCCAGATTTTGAACCTGTGACAAGGAAAAAAAATGATATGAAGAAGAACAATAATCAGGTAAAATAATTTTTTTCTCTTTTAATATTAATTAATTTATTTTTTCCCTAAATCTGCTATTTACTTACTGTAGAGATTCTGATAAACAAAAATTCATGGAATAATTTGTTAATGAGTTGGATTTGGGAATCTTGAGATCTTGAAACATCATGTTTGAGTTAATTATTCTCTCCAATAATGTTAAAGGAATATATGAAGCCAAAACACCCACACAATCTCAAAATTTTAATTTTTATTTTCAAGATTATGAATTTTGAGAGGATAATACAGCACTTTTCTTGGCCATACATCTAAAAAAAATATCAAACAAAATTGTTTTATCAATATCGTATTTAAATTAAAATGTCGGTTTCAGGAAAGGCAGAGGTCAAGAAATAACGCACAAGTAAACTCAGCCACATCATCAAAGACCAGAGCATGGCAGCCTGGATTGAAGAGTATTTCCGAGTCTGGAAGCTGAATATTCTTCTTTTTCAATTTTTATTTATTATTTCTCTGTGTTAATTAGATTTAGATTTCTGCAAAATACTTAATTAGTACAGAAAATTTGAAAAAAAAAAAAAAAGTGAACGTGGGCACTGACAGCAGAGTTCCATTGGAGGATGTAAGAAAAGCAGATCCGGATGAGAACATGTTTAGTGTTGTTCAAACAAAATACTCAATGCAGCTCTCTCTCTCTCTCTGAAGTAGATAAGTAATTATATTTTTTTGGTGGAAAATATTTAGTTGAGTGTTTATATTGCAAGTGGTGTTTTATTTTACTATTGCAGTATATTTTCGTAAATATAGAATATTTACTAATAGTAACATATTAAGATGTATAATTGTAAAGTATAATAAATAAATAATACTAATGCGTATATGTACTTTTCAGAGCAGAAAAAGAAGAATTTATTCTTATAAGAGATGCCAACCTACTCTTGAAGAAGATGGAAATGATTAGATAGTGCAATGTATGGATGCCACAAAATTTTTAATCATTATTACTATTGGGCTCTCCATCCATCCATATCAACACCACCTATTTTAATATGGTGTTTCTATTTTTTATTCCTCATTACTCATATTTTGGTTAATTTAATAATATTATTGGATTTTTTTTTTCAATCAGAAGCACCGTGTCGAAAACATGTTTTCTATGTTCAAAAAATTATGCGTTTGAGATATCTTAAAAAAATTAATGTGAAAATTTTAAATCAATGAATTTTATTAAAAAAAAGAGAGGACTACTAAATAATATTAATATATTAGGTAATAGAATTAATTGTTGCCACAAAATTTTAAGTTTGATAAATGATTGCCATCTTTGTTGCTGAGGAATAATTGTTTTAATTCCTGCCCATTAGTTTCACGGCTCCTTTTGTAAATTGATACTAATAAATAATTAAAGCACGAGTGCTAACTTTTTCTTTATTTTTTCATAATTTTATCTGGAAAGAGGAAGAACATTTGAGACACAAATCTTTGAATTTATGTTATATAGTTGGAAATATTTTTTTCCTTTTTTAATAAAAAGATGACTCTTATATTTAACATTTCCATATTTTACATTGTCAGGTCTGACCTTGTCAGCGTCAGTGTTAGACTTTTTATAGCTTCGACACTGTGATATTAATCTTATCCTTCACAGCCTTTCAGGGGTTGTTACAACTAACTCCTATTCTTTAGGGATCGGTTTTATAACTGATTTCCCACGTCTTTTTTGTTCTAATTAATTAGGGAACGTGTATAACTTTATTACTAACCATATTTTATACTCCCTCCGTCCCGGCTGAATTGTCCCGGTGACTTTGGGCACAATAACCAAGGAGTGTGAGTGTAAAGTAAGTTGAGTGGAATTAATATTTTATTGTCGAGTGTGAAAAAGTTGTCTTTTTAAGTAATGTGACAATTGAGGTGGGACGGACGAAAAATGAAAGTGGGACAATTGAGGTGGGACGGAAGGAGTATTATATTATTGTTTTTACTTGTTCCTAAAATACAGGGAGTGCTCCAAAATTATAACCACTCACCCCTATTTTATAGGGAACGATTTTGCTTCGTTTTTCAGTTGTTTTATAGGTCATAAATAATATGGGAGCACCTCCACAACTAAACCATATCCACGTTAGTCTTGTGGGTGATTCAAAGAATCAAATGGAAGTGGAAAGAAGATCATGGGCCACGTCAGCCACAATTGGAGAGTGGGGAAGTGGACATGATCGACGAGTGCTCCAAGTAAGATTAAAAGGGCAGATCGAGGGTGGGAGAATTTGAGCAATTACAATATTCAAAGATACATTCTCTACGAATTGGTCCTGCCTTGCCCGTACTTTTTAACCTCTCACAACCAGCTTTCTCTCGACATAATTCATCTCCGGAGCGCTGCATCCTACGGTGGAGGAGTTGAGTTTCAGCCTTGTGCGTAGATTGTTAGCACGTTGTCCATAGGTGTTGTTTCAATGTCTATGTAGAGCGAACTTTCTTCAAGGGAGTGAATCGAGAAGAAACGAAGCTATTTATTATTTAATTCTCTGTGTAAAGTTCGTTTATATAGTGAAATTATTTTTTGCCGCACGGCACTCTGGGGAATAGAAATATTACTCAGAAAATTATTCCGCTGTGCATTACTCTTTAACAACATACTCTAATATCACAGTGTTATACTCTGTTGAATCTTTAACATTTGCATGTTGAAGTAGTAAATTCGGGCACTATATTCTTTCAAAAGATATGGGGCTAAGTAAGGAAAAGAATCTTCCATGTAAAGTATTTTGCAGCAACACAAATTCTACTATGATATATATCATTAACACTCCCATAATAATAATAATTATATAAAGAGAATTAGTAATATTATAAATTTATAAAAGAAATTGTGGCCACTCAAGGGAAGTATGTCATGTTAGTAATTGTTTTAGGATGTTTGATTGTCTAAATATTCTTTGTATTAGTGATTGATAAATAAAATATATTAATTAAACATAAAGAATTGAAAACAAGATCAGACCCTGATCATATGAGCAAAGGATGATCCACGAAGGCACTAACAAAAATCAATTTTGAGAATGAAATAGCCAACTCTTGATAATGATTATTGATATATAAACACCAGGAATCCAAAACCCTAATAATAATACTAAAATGATGAAACCCTTCAAGTTTGTATGTTGGAATCATGTCACAACATTTCATGACCTGAGCAGTTGCTTCACTTTCTGGATTTGCTTCTGTTGCTTGAATATGGGTGAAGTTGGGTTTCTTCAGGTTGAAGAGAAGAGTTTGATGGATATGAACTTCCATCCACTGCTACTACCTGTAACCTGTTGATGTACAACTCATCAACAACTACGTACCTTCAATATAATATTCATCTTCTTTTTAGAATGTTAATATATTTTAGTTTGATTTCTTGTTTGTAGTTGCCAGTACCTTGTTTACATCTTCACAGCTAGTACTCCAATTGAATATTACTGATGGAGAGCCCCTCTGACTCCACCCTTTCCTTGAAATCCTCCACAACTGATTCATATACACAGACTTGAATTTGAAGGCTATCATTCCCATAGTCGAGCTGAACTTGCTTTATTTTTACTGCTGAAATGGCAGCCGACATGCTGCACACGTCCACACGGATGAGTTCCAGAGTTGGAATGTCACCAATTCCATCTGGGATCACTTTTAAGACCCACATACTACGAAGAACAAGCTTCTCCAGAACTGGGAAATGGAACTTGAGGTGTAGAAATTGGCCATTAACAGGACTCCACTCTCTTCCACGGACAGAGCCTTCTTCCAGCATGAGAACTTGTAGTTGAGGCAATGAACCCACCATTTCTGTCACATCTTTCCACTCAATCTCACAGTTAGACAAGCACAACTTATTTATCGAACTCGGGAATCTGAGTTTTTCATTCATATGTTTTTCCGGAAATGGCCACCTCCTACTTCTGATATCCAAGTTGAGTGATTCGAGTTTGTCCAAGCGACCGAGATTGCACAGATGTTCATCAATTAAGCACTCATCATATCCGTGCAACTCATGAGTATAGAGTAAACCTAGTTTCTTAATATTGGGGATGCTCTTACATACCTCCTCACTCAGATTGAAATTCACTGCTGTTTTTAGTGTTCGCATGTTTTCCAAAACCAACATCTCATCTCCTCCATTGCACCCAGGAACATAAATCCTATGACAATCCACATGTCTAAGTTGTCGCATCTTCCAAAATTCTGTCGACGCAACAACCACTGCAGATGGAAAAATCCCTTTAATGATTAAAGTTAGCAGATTCCACACAAGGGATGCTGAAATAGGTAGCTCCCACACGAGCGAATTCTTGAGATCATCATACGGTTGATTGTAAGCAAGATACCGCAGGTTTACATTCCTATATAATTCTGCAGCTAAACGAACCTCAGTTTGATAATTCCTAAATAATTCTGCAGCTGAATAAACCTGATTTTGGTAATTCCAATATAATTCTGCTGCTGAATGAACCTTATTTTGATAATCCCAATATAATTCTGCAGCTGAATAAGACACTCCTTCACAATTCAAAACTCTAAGCAATTCTTTTTTATTCAGCTGCCCGACTCTATATTCCTCTGTCATGACACATCGCACTAGTGGGAGGCCTTGTATACGGTTTGAATCCCTACATATGAGGCGACGCTCACTACCTTGTATAATGTAGTCCTCATTAATCATATGAAAAAATTCTTGTTGCTCACCTACTTTTATGCATATGTCTCTCAGAAGATCGTGAATGCCACAAGATCTAATTTTTCCATTCTTATGCAGTCGACCACCAACTAAAATTAGATTTCTGTCTATCAATCCTTCAAGTACCCCTCTCCAATCTCTTCCAAAACCTGGGATCCGTTTGGTTTTATAAATCCCTCTGCTACCCAAAGTTTGACAACTTTCGACACACGGATCTGGGCATCCTCTTTAAACACTCCTATATAAAGGAAACATGGCTTTAGATGAGGAGGCAAGTGGGTGTAACTTAGAGACAATACATATAAGCTTTCTTGTTTCTCTTTTGATGATTTTATATCATTCACAATACCTTTCCAACATTCTACAGTCTTAGGTGACTTTAAGAGAAGCCCTCCCATCACAACAATGGACAATGCTAGCCCTTTGCATAATTTGGCAATTTCATCACTAAATTTTCGTAGTTCAGGAGGACAAGGTTCATTTTTGAATGCTACTTCACAAAATAATTTCCTACTGTTATACTCATCTAAAAATTTCATAATAAAGGGAGAAGAGCCACAATCCTTAGCCACATTTAACAACCTGGTAGTCAGAACAATCCGACTTCCATTATTGTAATCGGGAAAGAAACGTCTCACTTCATCCCAAGCTTTAACACTCCATATGTCATCTAATATAATTAAGTACCTTCTACCTGATAAATTCTTATGTAAGTGTAGCCCTAAGTCATTATTACTAGATCCCTCAAGACCACGAAGAAGTTGTGAGAGAGTTTCTTGTGCATTGTGTTGCTGAGATATGGATGCCCAAGCACGAAGGTCAAAATGATGCTTGATGAGTTGATTTTCATAGATATTTTTGGCAAGAGTAGTCTTACCCATACCGCCCATCCCAACGATTGAGATGGTGTGCAGATTGGATGGGCGCTCAAAAGTAAGCTCGTCCAGAAGCTTACTCAACTCGGCATCAAGTCCCACCATAGCAGTCCCTCCAATCTCCATGACAGGTGAGGGTGGCTCCTCCCTCGATCCCTGACTCCACTAGAACTCATTAGCCCTTTTTATGACAGCGTCCAAGTCACAAGTCTTCTGTTGCAGATCCAGTGAGCAACTGAGACTTGTTTCGCTTGTTCCGGCATGAATCTGAGCCACAAGGTGAGATTCAATGACATCTTCAGCCGCATGAGCTGCAGATGAGATTTCCCTTTCCAGATCTTCGGCTTCTCTGCTACCTCCACCATAATTATTGGCCTCTACGAAACGGAGCAAGGATCCAGTCTTTTCTAGAAGGGGTTGGATTTGTTCGTTGTCGAAAGAAGTGGAAAGGTGGGGGTGGTTCATGATCTGGTGAATGTTATTCATAAGAGAAACTAAAGCTGCATAGGCTGCCATCTCTAATGTTTGGGTTACTGATCAAGAAGAAACAAATTACTGTGGAAGTGCTGTTATTGCAGTTGCAAGAGAGTTGATGAGTAATTTCCAAAATAGTTTAGACAAAGTATGCAAATAAATAAGTAATATTTTAACAAAAAGCTAATTTGCTAAACAGCTGGCTGTGCTCAAATTATAATATTTTAACAAAAAATCTTACGTGATGTTTATCCTAAAAAGGCAAAAGAAATAAATTAAGTAATGATTTGTATTGATGACAAAAAGATAATTGTTTTTTTTTTAAATTCTATGTATTAAATAAAATAAAATGACACGTCTATTCTTTAATGGTATTGTGGATAAAAAAAATGTGTCAAAATTATTTGTGAAAAAATAGAAAAACATAATAAAAAAAATATGAGAATCCTAAACCATCACATGATACCATTTACAAATGCATATGGTATTTTATTTGCATAAAATAAAATCTCGATCTATTTAGTTAATTTTCATTATTGGAAAAAAGAATCAATCCTATATTTGTATAGCTTTAAATAGTTTTGGCTTAATTGAAAAAAAGTGATAATTTTTATTAAATTTGAAAAACATGCATAATTAAGATAGAGGCAAAATCTGAAATAGCAAAATTTAAAAAGCAAAACCAATGTATAGCAAGTCTTATGAAAAATTCCACAAAATAGCAAAAGTGATATTTTTTAGGTTAAAATATCTTAATCACAACATCACTTCTCTTGATTTGTGTGAAATGTGTAACGACTTCTTTCTTTATTATTTTTTTTTGACACAACTCATTTTTTTATTTATTTTCATATTAGTGCAAATAATTAAATATACTATTTCTTGTTCAATATTTTTAATTCGGCTGGAAATGCGCATCCAGTTGGAACTCGAATAAATCCGGCTGGAAGTCGGGTTTAAATATTTAAATTCATATTCTGCAAAATAGAAAAAATATATATTTAATAAATCCTTGGACTAATAATTCGAATGGAAGTCATATGAAATCAGGCTGGAAATACGTCAAGCAGCTGGAAATTCAATTAAATTTCGGATGGAAGTCGGAATTAAAATTTATTAAATCTAGAATAAATTCAAATAATCTATTTTTTAAAATTGGGCTGGAAGTCGAACAATCCAGCTGGAAGTCGGCCAATTTTAGCTGGAAATAAAAAATCCGGATGGAATTTGGAATTAAAATATACTACCTCCGTCCCGCCTGAATAGGCCCTTTTCATTTTGACACATTAATTTCGGACCTAGTGTTTAGTAGCTAATTGTGGTTAATAATAAAATTGGCAATCGTAATTAATTTATTTAAGTCTTAAATAAGTTAATTACGATTGCCAATTTTATTATTAACCACAATTAGCTACTAAATACTAGCTCCGAAAATAATGTGTCAAAATGAAAAGGGCCTATTCTAGCGGGACGGAGGGAGTATTAAATCCCGAATTAATTCAATTAATCATTTTTTGAAATTGGGCTGGAAGTCGATCAATCCAGCTGGAAGTCGGCCAATTTGAGTTGGAACTCGCGAAATCCAGATGGAAGTCGGAATTAAAATATAATAAATCCACATTATTTTTTAATAATAAAGGCTGAAAATTCGGCTGGAAGTTCAACAATCCAGCTGGAATTCGATCAATTGAGATGGAAGTCGGGCAATATAGCTGGAACTCGGGTTTTGTTTAGTTCCATCCCTTTTTCATTCTAACCTAAAATTTGGGCGTGAATAACTCAAAAATAAACGGCTCTATCTGGAATTCAATCGCACGACTGTTCAACCACCACCCGTCGTCCCCCTCTAATATAATTTTCGACGACTGCACACCCACCACCGGCGAGAATGTCGACTGCACAGGTATGCACGTTTTTTTTTTTTTTGCCGATTTTATTCGTTGTTTTAAATAAGTAAACCGTTTGTGTTGGAGATTGATTTGATTATAGGATCTGTGTTAGTTTTTGGATTGAATTGCTTTGTTTATTGTTAGTTATATAATGCATAGTGGTGAATGAATTGTTATCGATTTTATCCTGTTTTTCACCGTGCTTTGATATTGAGTTTTGTGGCTTTAATGTTAGAACCGTGCATGTATGTGTATGCGGTTTTAATTTTTTGAAAAGGCAATACACTATTTCTTTCCAAAAAAATTTCCACATCCTTCACCACTACATTTTCAACCAGTTGGATTTATTAGTTAATTATTTTAGTAAATTATTAGACAATACAAAAAACTATTTCTTTCCAAAAAAGACATCACAAGAGGTGGGGTCTCTTGCTAATATTTCTTCAGTGATATAGATTCTTTTCACATGTATGATATTATATCATTGATTTGTTAAGTCTTTTATCACTCATAAAGATGGAAATAGTCACACCACTTGCTAATTCATGAGCCTTTTTCATGACAGCATCCATGTCTTGAATCTTCTGTTGCAGATGAAGCAAGTAAACGAGATTTTTTTTGCTGGTTCCGGCATGAATCTGAGCCACAAGGTGAGATTCAATCACATCTTCAGTGGCATGAGCTACAGATGTGATTTCCCTCTCCAGATCTTGGGACTCTCTGCTTCCTCCACCATAATTATTGGCCTCTATGAAATGGAGCAACGAACTGGCCTTTTCAGGAAGTTGTCGCATTTGGTAGATGTCGAAAGAAGCGGAAAGGCGGGGGTGGTTCATGACCTGGTCAATGTTATTCATAAGAGAAACTAGAGCTGCATACGCTGCCATCTCTAATGTATAATAAAACAGATTACTGATTGCAAAAGAGTTGATTAGAGGCAGGTATTTAATGTCAACTCAACCACCACCTACTTTGGAAAAGTATTTGTTGACTAGAAGCATGTATTAGGTAAGTAATTGGATATGATAAATCAAATTAAAAAATAATAATGCAATAATGAATATAATAAATAGTTATTAGTACTGTTGCAATATATATGACAATGATTTACACACTTTTTAAGAATATTAAAGAATTGAAAATCTTAAATTGTCTAACATTAATTTATATGCAAGGAGTAATTATAGGGTAGGTTTAATCACTTATTAAAGATGAACTAAAAATATTGTATAAATACCCCATGTTTATTCACATTTCATTTTAGTGTTATTTTATTTTATTTTTTGAGAACAACTCATTTCAGTGTTGTTAGATGTGTTGTTCATATATGATTTGTCAGATTTGTATTTTAGCAAAAAAAAAGTTCTTCATTTCTGCTGGTTCAGTGTTTTCTCATCCTTAATCTTTCGAATAAATAATTTAGGTACATTTATTGTTCCTTTGATTTTTATCTCCATTTTTTTTAATGAATGAAAATTAGCTGAGACATCAGCTGTGCTTTTTTAAAAGTTTGGGATAAAATTGAGAATAAATAATGACAGGTGGAAACGTTCAAAATTTAGGTTAAAATTATTATATTTAGAAGTTTTGGATAAAATTGAGAACTTATTCAAAATTTAAGTTTGAAATTGTTATATTTAAATGTTTGGGATAAAATTTGGAACTAATGGAAAGTTTGGAAAAAAAATTGCATATTTTCCCCTTAAATTGTTATATAGGTAAGAGAATTAATTGTTTCCGCATAATTTTCAGTTTGAGAAATGATTGCCATATTTGCTGAGGAATAATTGTTTTTCAGCCCTTTAGTTTCTCAGCTCCTTTTTAAATTAATACTAATAAATAATTAAAGCACGAGTGAAAACTTTTTCTTTATTTTTTCATCACTTTATGTGGAAAGAAGATGAACATTTGAGACACAAATCTTCGAATTTATATAATGAAGTTGAAAAGATTTTCCTTGTTTAATAGAGAGATGTTGGGTTTGAGTAAGGAAAAGAATCTTCCATGTAATCTAATTTACAGAAACACAAATTCTATCAGGATATATATCATTAACACTCCCACAATAATAATTATATATTGAGAATTAGTAATATTATGAATTTATACAAGAATTTGTGGCCACTCAAGGGTAGGGATATAAATCGGGTCAACCCTTTGATTTTTGGGTCAATTCTATTGGATTACGAGTTATTCGGTCCGCACCAAATGGTTAATTTTTTTTTTTTGGACTAAAAAAATTTGACCCTAACCCTAATCCATTAATTTTCGGGCTAATTCGTTAGACATACAAATTTAAGAAATTTTATTTATAATATTTCTTAATATCTTTTCATGTCATCATATATTTTCTCACTTTGATAATATTTTACTTTATAAAATATGAACAAAATATTTATTTTACCTTAAAGATAATTTCAAAATACATCACAATTTTCATATATTCATGCTTTAAATGTTAAATATATATTATTATATTATTTTATCAATATCTAAATATATTGTAACTTCGATTAAATAGTTTTCAGTATCTAATTATCTATCTAAAATTATTTATATTATGTAACTTAAAATTTAATCAAGAAATATAATATTGAACGTTATAAGTATGTTTTGGTAATATATATTGTAAAAAAATTTAATAAAAAAATAATCGATTCAATTGGACCAACTTATATATTTTCGGGTTTAGCTTTATCACATATCGGGTTAGCCTTTTCAGGTTAGAATATCTTAACAATAATCTACATTGTAGCTCGGGTTAATTGGATTAATTCGCGGTTTCAGCTGAATTGACATCCTTACTAACGAAAATATGTCAGTGGTAGTAATTGTTTGTGGTTTCGCCACATCATAGGATTTGATTGTCTAAATATTCTATGTATAAATAAAAAGTTACACCTTAATCGACCCAACTAATAATAATAATAATAATAATGACGACGACGACGATGGATCCTTTTATTTGTGGTGAAGTGATCAATTCGTAGCTGAGATGATGGTTTGAATCTCGTCAGTTTGTAGTGCACTCTTCGTCATGACCTTCCAATCTCCAATTGAATGTTACTGATGGAGAGCCCCTCTGACTCCACCCTTTCCTTGAAATCCTCCACATCTGATTTGTTTGTAAGGACTTGAATCTGAAGACTATCATTCCCATTGTCGAGCTGAACTTCCATCATTTTTACTGCAGAAATGACGGTCGAGTAGCTGCAATATTCCAAACGAATGAGTTCCAGTGTTGGAATGCCACCAATTCCCTCTGGAATCTCTTTTAATCTGTACATTTCACAAAGAACAAGCTTCTCCAGAACTGGGAAATGGAAGCTCTCTGCATCCCAATGCATGAGCCCGAAAGCATCAATTTTCAAGAACTTGAGGTGTAGAAATTGGCCAATAACAGGACTCCACTCTCTACCACAAACAGAGTATTCCTCCAGCATCAGAACTTGAAGTTGAGGCAATGAACCCACCATTACTGTCACATTTTCCCACTCAAGTCCACAGTTTCTCAAGCACAACTTGTTTAGCGAACTGGTGAATCTGAGCTTCTTATTCAGATATGGCCATCTACACATTCTGATATCCAAGTTGAGTGATTCAAGTTTGCCCAAGCGACCGAGATTGCACAGATTCTCAATCAAGCAATCATCATATCCGTGCAACGCAGGATTATATTCTAAACCTAGTTTCTTGATATTGGGGATGCTCTTACATACCTCCTCACTCAGACACACATTCACTGCTGTTTTGAGTGTCTGCAGGTTTTCCAAAAGCAGCATCTCATCTCCTCCGTTGCACCGAGAAAGATATATCCTACCACACTCCACATGTCTAAGTTGTCGCATTTTCCAAAATTCTGTGGACGCAACAACCACCTCAGATGGCGAATCTTGTTTAATGATTAAAGTTTGCAGATTCCACACAAGGGATGCACAACTAGGTAGCTCCCACACGGACTGCTCCATGTAACGATAAGCAAGATAGCGCAGGTTTACATTCCTATATAATTTTGCCGCTGAATCAACCCTACCTTGATGATTCAAAACTCTAATCAATTCTGCGTTATTCAGCTGCGCGACTATATTCCATGCCATAATACATCGTACTAGTGGGATTCGGACTTCTATCCTGTCAAAAAAACCCCCACACACTAGGCGACGCCAACTACCAGCTTTTATAGTCATGATGTCATTATTCACGTGAAAAAATTCTTGTTGCGCAGCTACTTTTATGCATAGGTCTCTCAGAAGATCGTGAATACCACAAGATCCAATTTTTCCATTCTTGCGTCGCTTACTAACTAGAATTAGATTTCTGTCTATCAGATCCTTCAAGTATCTCTCTCCAATCTCTTCCAAAACCTGGAATCCATTCGGTTTTATAAATCCCTCAGCTACCCAAAGTTTGACAACATTTGACACACGGATTTGAGCATCCTCTTCAAACACTCCCATATAAAGGAAACATGGCTTTAGATGAGCAGGCAAGTGGGTGTAACTTAGAGACAACACATCTAAGCTTCCTCGTTTCTCTTTTGAATATTTTATATCTTCCGCAACACCTTCCCAGTATTCTAGAGTCTTAGGTGACTTAAAAAGAAGCCCTCCCATCACAACAATAGACAAGGCTAGTCCTTTGCATAATTTCACAATCTCCTCGCTCACTTCTCGTAGTTCAGGAGGGCAAGGTTCATTTTTGAATGCTACTTCACAAAATAATTTCCAACCTTTATACTTATCTAAAAATTTCATAATGAATGGAGAAGAGCAACAATCCTTAGCCACATCCGACAGCCTAGTAGTCAGAACAATCCGACTTCCATTATTGTAATCAGGAAAGAAATGTCTCACTTCATCCCAAGCTTTAACACTCCATATGTCATCTAATATAATTAAGTATCTTCTACCTGATAAACTCTTATGTAAGTGTAGCCCTAAGTCATTATCACTTGATTTCCCTAGACCACGAACGAGTTGTGAGAGAGTTTCTTGTGCATTGTGTTGCTGAGATATGGATGCCCAAGCACGAAGATCAAAATGATGCTTAATGAGTTGATTTTCGTAGATGTTTTTGGCAAGAGTAGTCTTACCCATACCGCCCATCCCAACGATTGAGATGGTGTGCAGATTGGATGGGCGCTCAAAAGTAAGCTCGTCCAGAAGCTTACTCAACTCCGCATCAAGTCCCACCATAGCAGTCTCTCCAATCTTCATGACAGGTGTTGGTTGCTCCTCCCCCAATCCCTTGCTTCCCTTAAATTCATGAGCCTTTTTCATGACAGCATCCACGTCTTGAATTTTCTGTTGCAGATCAAGCAAGCAAACGAGACTTTTTTTGCTGGTTCTGGCATGAATCTGAGCCACAAGGTGAGATTCAATGACATCTTCAGCCGCATGAGCTACAGATGCGATTTCCCTCTCCAGATCTTGGGACTCTCTGCTACCTCCACCATAATTATTGGCCTCTATGAAACAGAGCAAGGAACCGGCCTTTTCAAGAAGGTGTTGCATTTGGTGGTAGTCCAAAGAAGCGGAAAGGCGGGGGTGGTTCATGATCTGGTCAATGTTATTCATAAGAGAAACTATAGCTGCATATGCTGCCATCTCTTCAATTTTGAAAAAAGCAGCAGAAATTGCTATTTCTATTGCTCTCATTCGCACAGAAGTTTTGCAATACGAAAAACATTTCAAAGTTGGAGCATTTTATTATTGAATCATTCATACCTAACCTGAGTTTAAAATTCCAAGTGGATATATATTTTATTAATTGTTGTTATTGTACCCAAGAAATTAATCATGTAATTTCTTAATCTGTGAAGGAAATACATGTAATTAGCCTTTACAACTTATAAATAAGAGTGTAAACAACGAATATAATGGTTGAAAAACTTTTCACAAAAGAGTACAATAAAGACATTCAAGTATTCTTCTTCTTACAATTTTCTAAGAACCAACAGTTGGTTAATTAAATTTGAATGTTCATGCTCTATTTCCTTGTAGCAACATAATTTTGTTTTTATAAACGTTGTCAACAATATGACAATATAAAATTTCATATGGATATAAATTAATGTAGGTTTGGGTGGTTACATTTGGACGGTCATGTCCATCCCATTTCTTTCACTAATTAAATAATTTAGACTGGGTCATTCTTAAATGTTGGTGCATAATAATTAGGAAAAAAATTTAGATTAATCACATTGGATAGACTATTTAGATGATTTAACTCCTCTTCTTTTAAAATTAAGTAAGTAGTTTAAATATTCTAGTTTTTTAATTTCATTTTATATCATATTTAAAAGAATCTGTATTAATTATAATTTATCAAAACGAAAAAAGATAAGATAATAAATATTTAAAAATAAACCTAAAATTTAAAAAATCGAAACCCAAGTAAATGAAATAAACATAAGAAATCTTAATAAATCTGAAATAAAAAAAATCTAGACTTTAATAATAAAAAAAAGTTAATATTTGCGTCAAGAATCAAGTTTTTTATGCACAGACAAAAATCAATTTTAGTTGCTATAAAAATAAAATTTTTAGAATAAATTTGAAATATATAAAAGTAATTTCAAAATCCTAAAATACATTTAAAATAAGAAATCTTTACTGTAAATACTAATTATT
>JAPKLW010001828.1:0-12025 GCA_026898455.1 Plectranthus barbatus | reverse complement strand
GTTTGTCCACGCGCCTAGGGTTTTTGTCATTTTGGTAATTTTTCCCCCTTCCGACTCCACCCTTTCCTTGAATTTCTTCATCTCTGATTTGTATACAACAACTTCAATCTGAAGGCTGTCATTCCCATTGTCGAGCTGAACTTCCTTTATTTTTATTGCTGAAATGGCGGCCGACTCGCTGCAGTCCTCCACACGGATGAGTTCCAGTGTTGGAATGTCACCAATTCCCTCTGGAATCTCTTCTAAGCAGTACATATGACAAAGAACAAGCTTCTCTAGAATTGGGAAATGGAAGTGGTATGCATCCCAATGCCGGAGCCATTCGTCACAAATTTTCAAGAACTTAAGGTGTAGAAATTGGCCATCAACAGGACTCCACTCTCTTCCATGGAAAGAGTTGAATTCCAGCATGAGAACTTGTAGTTGAGGCAATGAACCCACCATCACTGTCACATCTTTCCACTCAAGTCCACAGTTTCTCAAGCACAACTTGTTTAGCGAACTCGGGAATCTGAGTCTCATATATGGCCATCTACTACTTTTGTTATTCAATTTGAGTGATTCAAGTTTGTCGAAGCGAACCAGATTGCATAGATTCTCAATCATGCAATCATCATATCCCTGCAACTTACGATCATAGACTAAACATAGTTTCTTGATATTGGGGATGCACTTACATACCTCCTCACTCAGATTGAAATTCAATGCTGAATCCACTCTCGTCCATGGAAAGAGTTGAATTCTAGCATCAGAACTTGAAGTTGAGGCAATGAACCCACCATCACTGTCACATCTTCCCACTCAATCTCACAGTTTCTCATGTTTAACTTGTTTAGAGAACTGGGGAATCTGAGTTTCTTATTCAGCTGGGGAGTCCTAATTATGAATTCCAACTTGAGTGATTCGAGTTTGTCCAAGCAACCCAGATTGCACAGATTATCAGTCAAGCAATCATCATATACGTGCAACTTACAATCATAGACTAAACATAGTTTCTTGATATTGGGGATGCTCTTACATACCTCCTCACTCAGATTGAAATTCAATGCTGCTTTCAGTGTCTGCAAGTTTTCCAAAATCAATATCTCATCTCCTCCGTTGCATCGAGGAAGAGGAAGATAAATCTTATGACACTCCACATGTCTAAGTTGTCGCATCTTCCAAAATTCTGTGGATGCAACTACCACCGAAACCCACGGAGATTCTTTAATGATTAAAGTTTGCAGATTCCACACAAGGGATACCGAGCTATGCATCTCCCACACGGATGTTTTCTCCTGATGACCATACTTTTGATTGTATGCAAGGTAGCGCAGGTTTACATCCCCATAAAATTCTGTAGCTGAATCAACCAAATTTTCATATACCAAGACTCTAAGCAATTTTTGTCTGTTACGCTCCCCAACTGTATCCGATGTCATGATACATCGTACTAGCGGGATTTGAAATTCTATACGGTTTGAATACCCCCTATGTATGAGGCGACGCCAACTACCAGATTTTATAGTCATGTAGCCGTTATTGACATGAAAGAATTCTTGTTGCTCAGCTACTTTTATGCATAGGTCTCTCAGAAGATCGTGAATGCCACAAGATCCAACCTTTCCATTCTTACGCAGCTCACCAACTAAAATTAGATTTCTGTCTATCAGATCCTTCAAGTACTCCTCTCCAATCTCTTCCAAAACCTGGGATCCATTTGGTTTTATAAATCCCTCTGCTACCCAAAGTTTGATAATATTTGATGCACGGATTTGGGCATCCTCTTCAAACACTCCCATATAAAGGAAACATGGCTTTAGATGTGGAGGCAAGTGAGTGTAACTTAGAGACAACACATCTAAGCTTTCTTGTTTCTCTTTTAAATTCGAATCTGATGATTGTATATTTTTCACAACACCATTCCAGTATTCTATAGTCTTAGGTGACTTAAAAAGAAGCCCACCCATCACAACAATAGATAAGGCTAGTCCTTTGCAAAATTTGACAATCTCCTCTCTGACTTCCTCTAGTTCAGGTGGACAAGGTTCATTTTTGAAAGCTATTTCACAAAATAATTTCCTACTGTTATACTCATCTAAAAATTTCATAATAAAGGGAGAAGAACCACAATCCTTAGCCACATCTGACAGCCTGGTAGTCAGAATAATCCGACTTCCATTCTTGTAATCGGGAAAGAAATGTCTCACATCATCCCAAGCATTAACACTCCATATATCATCTAATATAATTAAGTATCTTCTACCTGATAAATTCTTATGTAATTGTAGCCCTAAGTCATTATTTCTGGATTCCCCTAGACCACGAAGAAGTTGTGATAGAGTTTCTTGTGCATTGTGTTGTTGAGATATGGATGCCCAAGCACGAAAATGAAAATGCTCCTTAATGAGTTGATTTTCATAAATGGTTTTAGCAAGAGTAGTCTTACCCATACCGCCCATCCCAACAATAGAGATGGTGTGCAGATTGGATGGGTTCTCAAAAGTAAGCTCATGTAGAAGATGATCCAGCTCGGCATCAAGTCCCACCGTTGCTGTCTCTCCAATCTCCATGACTGGTGAGGGTTGCTCCTCCCCTAATCCCTTGCTACCCTTAAATTCATCAGCTTTTTTCAAGACAGCATCCATGTCTTGAATTTTCTGTTGCAGTTTGAGCGAGCAACTGAGACTTGGTTCGCTTGTTCCTGCATGAATCTGAGCCACAAGGTGAGATTCAATGACATCTTCAGCTGCATGAGCTGCACATGCAATTTCCCTCTCCAGATCTTGGACTTCTTTGCTACCTCCACCATAATTATTGGCCTCCATAAAACAGAGCAAGGAATGGGCCTTTTCAAGAAGGGGTTGGATTTGGTTGTTGTCAAAGGAAGTGGAAAGGCGTGGGTGGTTCATGATCTGGTGAATGTTATTCATAAGAGAAACTAAAGCTGCATAGGCTGCCATCTCTAATGTTTTCAGTTTCGAGGAGGAAACAGATTATTGTGGAAGTGGTGTTATATTACACAAGAGTTGACCAGAAGCAGGTATCTATATAAATAAGTAAGCAAGTTGGTTTATATTATTCTTGTTATTACATAGAGATCCAGCTGGTTGTGCTCAAGTTTTTAATAATCAACCTCATTAAAACAAGACATATTCAACATTTATTATTGCAGAAAAGTTTGAATCAAACGACCACAAACATGAATAAACCAAGCAAATTAAAATTCAACACAACAGAACCAAACACAAACCAGCAATCATTTCAAGTGAATCCCTCTCATCGGAAAAACACAAGATCAATTCGATTCTTGCGGAGATCATAAATAAACACACAAAAAATATGATGAATTTAAACTGCATTTTTTAACGTGAGAATTGAGATTACTCTTCACATTCCATTACATCTCTGGCCTTCAAAAATCAAATATTTAGACCATTGATAAAATCAACATCTCAAAAAATGGAAACATGAAAACAAATTAAATGCAGTTAATAAAATTGAAAAACAGTAAAAGTTGATGTCTGATATACGAATCTGGATCCAAATAATTCCAGAGTGCAAAGAGGGAAATCAAAGGAAGCAAAATGAATGCAGGAAGATGAATCATATAACACTTCACATGCCTAAGTTGTCGCATCTTCCAAAATTATGTGGGTGCAACAACGAACGGACAGTCCCAACGTTTTTGAATAATTAAAGTTTGTAAGTCCCACACAATGGATATGATAAACACTCATTTACTCATTTTGTGCATTTTTCTGATGGGAATCTGCTCACTTTTGACCTTAGATTAGACCATTACGTGGTATTTTCATGCATCATTCATATTCTTTTAGAAAATATCACGTTTGGTTTGGTTTTGGGTTGTTTATGCAGGTTTCACGCACAATTGAGTCGTTTACAGGATATGACTGAGTACCATGGATCCAATCGATGTTCGTTTGCATCAGGAAGAGGAAGAAGTGAGAAAAGATCGAACCCAAATACGTTTTAGGCCAAAATTCAATGGAAACCCGTACTGAAACCAGTTGATGTTCAAAGAAGCAGTCACGAATTCCTCCACACATGGAATTAGAGCTAATGGAGCATGGTAAACGATAGATCTTCAAGTTAGCTTTCCAATGCAACTAGAATCGGGTCAATCGGAGTTCGGGAGCGAAAGTTATAGCAAAAAACGTGAGACTGCGCACGTTCGTGACAAGAACGGCGACCCAGAATGCAAAAACGGCGATTGCCGTTTTTTGCTCTTGGGTCGCCATTTTCGTAATTTTCACCGTTTTTCCTACGGTGCAACTTCGGCGACCCACGGCTGGAAGTCCCAATCGCCGATCGTGTTTTTTGGGTCGCCGATCGGGTTATTTTGATGAATTTTTGTCCCAAATTCCATATCTTTTCAGATTTAAAGAGGCTAAGTATAAATAGAGCCTCCCAAGTCAGAAATTCGAACCTTCACCATATTTTTAAGAGACGAACCACTGGAGAAAGCTAGAACGGAGCAGATTTGAAGAGGGAAGATTGAATATTGGGAATCGATGACTACGGGTTTTAGTTTTCCATGTTTTCTTTATCTTTGACTCTTTCCTTCTCTGTTTTTATGGAACTTAGTATGATTGGCTAAGACCTCTGTGAATTCTAGGGTTTTGAAACTTGTTGAATAATTATTCCGTCGTTCATATTTTTGATTTTCCGTTTCCAACTACGTTTTGATTATATTAGAGCTTTTCATTAATTACTTGAGATTGGCCATCGATTGTAATTCGAATTGGTGATTTTTTGTCGCGCCCCCAAACCGGGCCTATGCGACAGTCCCACGTGCGAACAATGCACGCTAAGGATTTTAGTGGTTTAATGACAATTTTCGAAGAACATTTAAATAATAGCAGAAGCAATTTGAAGTTTATCAAAAGAATATGGATTTGTTTTGAAAGAATAAATTTTAATCCAATGATAAACAAAAGACCAAGTGTAGCGGAAGCATTATGAAGTGTTTACAATTAAAGCGTGGGGAAACAATGAATAACAATGGAGTTCAAATAATGACCACCACGCGGGTCTTACGCCAAGTACGACTTGGAAAAACAATTCATAAAAACGAACAAATGAATGGGTAGTATGTATGAAGACATAGCCCCTTGTGCCTCGATACCGATTGACAATCGAATTAATTAAGTTAACAAAAGTCATGCCATATGAATTCAAGATAGATCATGCCATAATAGGTCCAACATCAAAAGAAATTCAAGTATAGGCTCAAATGGATTTACTATCAAACAACTTCAAGGAATTCAAATAGACATGCCAAAAGACAATCTCATGCAAACAAGAGGGAATATAGTTTGAAATAGTGCAAGAAATTACATTAATAACAAGACTACATTTGATTGTCTTCTTCCCACTCTTACCTCAATGTCGCCGCCACCGCCATCACCTTGTACCTGCATGTGGGGAAAAACACACACAGGGGCTGAGTACTCCGCGTACCCAGTGCTCACGGTGTCCCGAAAATAAATACATACATATATCATGAAAGCACCGCACACTCATGCATAATACAAGTTTTTATTGAAATCATCATGTATATGCACAAAACATTTTCCTCACTTGGAAGCTTCCACTCATTTAGGTACCACATAATCGTTTTCCTAACATTTCCAACATCACATGTTCATCAAGATTTCACATAATCAAATATGGTAAGATAGGAGTGGCCACTCCTATCTACCTGGCAAGGTTCATCACCCTCACCTATCCGGTAGTCTTATTACTATCCGGGCTAATGCATTAGGCTTACAATACCACGGGGGTAGCCACTTTCCCGATCCAGCACATCTCCAATTAATCATTCAACAACCACCAATTCATTTCATAACAATCGTAAGGTACCAAAACATTTTTGCGGTGTAACATGTTTTCTTTAAAAACAAAAGCATTTATTTTCAACTTTGGAAAATCAATTTGAAAAGAAAACCAAAAAGGAAATAGGATAAAGTAGTGCTCACCTTATGGTTTATGCTAGTTGATCACTTTGTACCTTTAGTTGATGTTTCTTTGCCACAATCACCAACACCTAGATTATAACACTAAATTACTAGGTGTGTTCACTTAACTTCATGCATGCTTCATATAAGTGATTATTCATCTAATTCATTTAGCATGCTTCAAGTAGTTGCCTCATACTTAGGCTAATCATATAATCATGCTTGCTAGGATTTATTTAACAAGTAGGCTTGTATACATCATGCTCATTCAATTTAATCAACATGCTTGATAATTATGTACCAAGTATTATATGAGTTCCTCTAGACTTCCTTGACCATTTACATGCTTATATACTCACCAAATAAATCCTTGTGGCTTTCATAATTGTTTTAAAGGTGTATGCAATGAGACTCTCTAACATGTTTAAGTCCTATAATTAAATGCAAATAATCGATTGATAATTATGTAAAATAATTTTGAAAATATTCTATATTTCTGAAAATATGGTAATGAATTTTAAGAAAATAATTGGATGCAATTTATAAGTACTTTATGACCTTGAACCTAAAAGACTCCTATTTATGCATTCTAGATAATGTCATTTTCAAAACAATGCCGAATGAAATATACGGGGAATTAAGATATGAAATTTTAAATGAAGAAACTATATTTTAGTATGAGTATGCTCCAATTGACGGTTTATAAAAATCATTTTTTGTTTGGGAGATATATGCTGGGGGAGATCAGATTTCCTCAACGTTTTTACTACGGTCTGAAAATAGGGTGCAGCTTTAAAAATTGATTGTGACTAAACTACACATGATAATGAATTTAAAATTTATATGAAGACTCTATGATGTGTCTATGACCTATAAATAAATATTTAGAATTTTATGAAATGTATAAGTGCAGTTTTCGAAACCATTTTCAAAATGCAACACAGAATGACACACAGTTTTTCAGAGTGCATAACTTTCTAACCGCATAACATTTTGCCATGAAACCAAAGCAAAGATCTTCCTAACACATTCAAGTATAACATATTTAAATTTCAGATCAATCGAGTTCCATTTAACCCATCTGCCACAACCAAACAGAGATCTCGTCTTACAGACTTCCTCAGTATAAATTTGTGGCAACTCATCATCCAACAACATATATGTTCAATTTCAGACATCCAACACTTTATATCATGATCCTATAACATAGATATCAAGCTATATCATGCATACAAGGAATATACCATCAATCAACAACAACATAGTCAATATTGGCCATCAAACATGCATATCATCAACCATAGTTCATCATATAGCTTCAAATTCGATATGGGGTTGCTTGATCATGCATGCAATCTTATAATCATGCTTAGGAGGATCCAAAGAGGGTAAATAAGGGGTTTAGGTTCAGATTTGGGTTCTCTCCTCCAAAACTCGAAAATGGTCTCCTCTTGCTAGATCTTGATGCTTTCTTGCTCCTAGCTCCTTGTGCACTCTTAGATCTTCAATATACCTCCATGGATCTTCAATTTTCAGCTATGGTCGATTTATGGAACTCAAAATCTAGAGGATTTGTTGGGTTCAAATGAAAGAGGAAGGTGTAGGGGTGAGTTTGGTGAAATATGGTGGTGATTTGAGAAATTTTGGGGTAGGTTATAGTGGTTTGAAGGTGGCTGCCATTAGAGGTTCAACAATGGAGGTTCTACAATGGTGGAGAATGGTTGAAGAAGATGAAGTGATGGGGAAGGAGAGAGAGATCGGTCAAGAGGGAGAGGGAGGGTGAGTGGAGTGTTCAAATGTATTTTGCTTGCATGTATGGAGTAGTATTCATCATTATGTCTACTAGGTTTATTTACTATCATGTCCTTCAATAATTTAAATGACAAGGCATTACTTTTTTTCTAAAAGACCCACTTTGGTCATTCCTCCATCCACTCACATATTTGATCTAATTAAATATTAGATCAATTTCCCCATCTTATAACACAAGGTTGGAATTTATAATTCTCCTATCTTAAATTAAAGGGGCCGAAAATAATAGGGAAACTTAGTGAAATAATATCCGGAATATTTCATCGGAATCGACCTCGAGTTTATTCACATATATACACTAATGTGCCTTCAATTAATTAAGGCAAGAGTGGCCGAAAATTACATATAGTAATTTAGAAATCGTAATTCCAAATTTTGTTTTGGAATTAACTCCGAATAATACTCGTTACCAATTAAATATGCAATTGGGCCTTAATTACAACCTCATGGGATTAATTAATATTGCTAGAGTAGAAAGAATCTAAATTCATATTATTCCAAGTTGGCCCAAAAGTGTAGAATTAATCAATTGGGTCCACTAGCCCAACACTCTACTTGAATTAATACTTGTACTCAAAATAATTCATCTAGTCCATATATTTATAAGATGACCGAAATTAATTATACGCAATCGAATAATTATTTGGAGCTTTACTCATTGTCGTGCGTTTATAATTAATTATTTAGTGAAAATATAGCGCGGAAAAATACGGGGTGTTACATCCTACCCCTCTTACAAAACTTTTCATCCCGAATATTGCAATCATCGTTTGAATAGTTTCGGGCACTTGTTCTTCATGTTGTCTTCTAGTTCTTATGTCGCTTCTTCCGGTTCGTGGTGTTTCCGCATCACTTTGACTATTGGGATCTTCTTCGTGCGAAGCCCTCGAGCTTTTCAATCGAGAATTCCCTGTGTCCTTTCTTGATATTGTAAGTTGGGTCGCACTTTCACTTCATGATGATGGATTATGTCTCTCGAATCATGGATGTATTTTTGAAGTTGCGACAAGTGGGAAAACGTTGTGAATAACGCTCATTCTAGGCGGTAAAGCTAGTCGGTAAGTAACGGGACTAACTATCTCAAAATTTTGAACGGTCCAATAAATTGTGGCTTCAATTTCTCCTGCATTCTGAAGCGTGTTACTCATTTCGAGGCTGATGCTTTCGAGAATAATTTGTCACTAATTTCAAACATTAATTCGCTTCATCGAGTGTCGGTGTATGATTTCTGTCGATCTTGAGCCTCTTTTATCCTCATCCTTATTTGTTTGACGGATTAGGTCATACCTTCAACTTCTTCGGGTCCTAATGTTTTTCTTTCGCCTACTTCAACCCAATAAAGGGGTGATTTACTCTTTCTATCGTATAATGCTTCGAATGGTATCATTTCGATGGTCGATTGGTAGTTATTTTTATAAGCGAATTCGATTAATGATAATACTTGTTCGCAATTTAACCCTTGGTCTAGCACTATAGCTCTTAATATATTTCCTAGGACTCGAGTCGTCCTCTCTGATTGTCCTTCGGACTGTGGGTGATAAGTTGTGCTAAAATTTTAGTCGAGTTCAAAATTCTCTTTGTAAACTGATCCGGGCATCTCTATTGGAAGTGATGCTAGAATCTGGAAGTGAATCTAGCATCTCTATTGGAAGTGATAACTCGGCTATTCCATGAAATTGAATTATTTCTTTCATGTAGATCTGTGCCAACTTTTCAGCTCCAAGTGGCCTGTATCGGTATGAAATGAGCGCTTTTAGTCAAACTATCTACGATTATCAATATGCTCGTATTCTTCCTCTGTGACCTGGGTAAATTCATTACAAAGTCAATGGTTATGTGCTCCCACTTCCACTTGGGGATTTCCAGGGGTTTTAACTTTCCGCTGCGCCACTCTGATGTAGCATTTTCACCTGTTGACAGGTTATGCAACTCTAGACATATTCGACTACATCTCATTTCATTCCTTCCCACTAGAAGGATTGCTTCAAATCTAGATACATTTTGTTACCTCCCGGGCGTGCAACATACGGGGTATCGTGTATCTTTCTCAAGATTTCTTTCTTAGTTCCTCATTCTCTGGAACACAAATTCTGCCTGTGAAGTACACAACATTATTTGGTTTCTCTACAAAATCTTTTACTTTCCCACTCGAACTCTTGTTCGAATTTTCTCAGGTTGCTCACTTTGTCGTTGAGCTTCTATGATCCTTTGTCTTAGATCAGGGACTATCGTCATTGTTGCTAGGTTTATTTCTCCTACATTGCTTGGGATGACAATTTCAAGCTTCAGCTTCTCGAATTCTCTTATTAGACTTTCGGTGGCTGTCGTCAAGCACGCTGCTTCCGCTTAGCCTTTGATTTACGACATTGACAACTTTGTTGGTTTTTTTTTTTTTTCCGGATGGTAATGGATTGTTATGTCATAATCCTTGACTAATTCCAACTATCTCCTTTGTCTCATGTTCAATTCCTTCTGCTCGAAGAAGTATTTCAAACTCTTGTGGTTACTGTAGATTGCACATTTGGCACCATATAAGTGGTGTCCCCTTATCTTCAGTGCATGTACAACGACAGCGAGTTCTAGATCCTAAGTCGGGTAGTTGAGCTCGTGTGGCCTTAACTGCCCAAAAGCATGGACGATCCCTCTTTCACCTTGCATTAGCATGTATCCTATATTGTTCCTCGAATTGTCCATGTAGACCTCAAAGTCTTTCCCATCTTTGGGTATGGTTAATATAGATGCAGTGGTTAGTAGCTATTTTAACGTTTGAAAACTTTTCTCACAAGCTTTGGTCCACTAGTACTTTGAAACTTTTCTCAGTGTTTGAGTTGTCGGTCTTGCTATCTTAGAAAATCCTTCGATAAAACATTGATAATTGCCAACCAATCCTAGGGAACTCCGCATTTCATTTGGGTTGTTGGGTGACTTTCATTCACGAATCGCTTGGATTCTTGTTCGGATCTACATTCATCCCTTCTACATAGATGACGTGTCCTAAGAACATTATTTCTTCCAAGCCAAAAATCACACTTGCTAATCTTGGCGTATTGCTCCTCTGCTCTCGATGCTCTTGCTCTCCTTCGGAGTAAACCAAGATATCGTCTATAAATACTACGATGAGTTGATCCACATATGGGTGGAAGACTCTGTTCATTAGGTCTATGAATACTGCAGACGCGTTCGTTAATCGAAATGGCATTGCGGTGAACTTGTAATGTCCGTATCTCATACGAAAGTTTGTCGCATCTTCAGCTATTGGTAGTCCGATTTGAGATCAATTTTCAAAAGATGCCGGCTCCTTTTAGTTAGTTGAATAAATCATCTATTATAGGCAAAGGGTATTTATTCTTCAGCGTTAAATTGTTGAGTTCTTGCTAATCGATGCACGTGCATACGATCCGTCTTTCTTCCTTGCGAGTACTGATGCTCCTACGAGTGGGACAGTGTGTCTTATGTATCCAAGATCTAGGGGTCCTCGCGGTTGAACTTTTAGTTCTCGCAATTCTATCGTTGCCATTCTATAGGGTGTTTTAGATGCGGTTGTGGCTTCCTAGTTCGAATTCTATCGCAGATTCTAATTTTTGGTCGGGTGGCATTCCGTGTAGCTCTTCTGGAAATATGTCTTCAAATCCTCGCACTACCGATACGTTCCAAATGTCTTCATCTTTTTTTTTGTCGCTTTCTAAATAAAGTAAGTAGGCGTAGCTCCCTTCTTTCCTCATTTCTCCGATCGCGTGTAATGTTGATACTATAGGTATTCGTTTCTTCCTACTAAGGCCATTGAATTTGGTGGTTCTTCCACTAGGGTTGTTGAACGAGGTTCTCCTCTCCTTGTAATCTATTGCGGCTTGTTGTTCGGTCAACTAGTTCATTCCGAGAATGATGTCGATGTTGGCTAGCTCTATGATGTTCGAATTATCAATAATGATCATGCCCGTTCCTAGTTGGATTTCTAAATGCATGCAACAACGTGCTATCAGGAGGGTTCTTCGGTGGGGGTAACTGATAGCGCGTTTCGCAATGCGCTAAAACTGCAAGTGTACAGACCACTGCAGAGGGCAAGTAATAAATTATCGAACTCAAGGACTGCAGGCTCGAAACACAACCAAGCACTAAAACATAGATATCTTACTACTATCTAGGCGAATCATAAAAGGGTTTGGTTTATTTAAACTAATTGATTTTAAAGCAGTAATAAATAAAAATAATAATTAACGATTTTGGGAAGCAAATGAGAAAACAGGATTCCAGGG
>JAPKLW010001827.1:132535-147201 GCA_026898455.1 Plectranthus barbatus | reverse complement strand
AAAGGGGCGTACGAGGATAAGAACAATCTGCATTTAGTGATGGAGCTCTGCTCCGGCGGCGAGCTCTTCGACCGGATCACGGCCAAGGGGAGCTACTCCGAGAAGGAGGCGGCCAGAATCGGGAGGCAGATTGTGAATGTGGTCCATGTCTGTCATTTCATGGGAGTGATGCATCGGGACTTGAAGCCTGAGAATTTCTTGATGGTCAGCAAAGACGATGACTCGCCGTTGAAAGCCACCGATTTCGGCCTCTCCATGTTCATCGAGCCAGGTCAGCTGGATTCTTCTTGAGTTTTTGATTGCTTCATGATTGGTTTCACTGTAAAGTTTTGGTTGCTGCGGTTTTGTGTGGTTCAAGATTACATTACATGATTATTATAATAATGGATCGATGCCCTTCTTTTTCTTTAATTAATAATAAAAAATAAAAAAAACTTATTTAGAAATATATTGTTAGCAAAGATGGGTTTGAAGAAAAGAGGAATTGGGTGTTTTTTCTATGTTCATGTCGAAGTGTTGTCTTCGTATCTAGCTCGAGATAGTGAATCCATGAAATTAGAGTCAGCATGACTGTAGATCAATAAGAGTGAATCGATTGTAGGTCTGGGTCGACAGAACTGTGGATCATCATGACTGTGTGTCGAGTTAGAATGAACAACTAGTGGGTCTAAACTGGAGGAGACTAGTGAACTACTAGTGACTAAATATGAAAAAGATATGGTGTATCTAGTTTCTTACTGTGACGAGATTTAGTCATATCTAAATAGGATTTAGATAGATATTAATTTATTTTCGAATAGATTAGAATATGGAATATATTTTCCTTATGCATCTAGAAATCTCTACCTATAAATACTCATATTTCTCATTATTGTATCATGTTCATTACTGTTCATTATTTTGTATTCTCCATCATAATAATATCATCATCGAAAAATGTTTGAAAAATAGACGTAGAGCTTAAGTTCAAATCACTATACATCGAGAGTACTTGCATGGACAATTAGGGTAATAGGAACATGCATGATGATAGGATATTTAGAAATTGAGTGGAGAGAGAGAGAGAGAGAGTTTGCAGGATTCACATGTGGATGCCACTTGAATTCAAGTCAACACGACCGAGTCAACTCGACAACGACAGGTCAACCTGTCTTTTACTTCCATTTGGGCCCCTAGATATTTTTTCTGTGTTGGGGAATTTGCTGTGTGGAATGCATTTAGGAGTTTGAGAAAGCAAGTTTCGAATTCACACTTTAAATTGAAATTATGATTTTGGGTGAAGCTCAAGATAGAGCATTTAATAGGTATGATAAAGAATAAAGTAAGGAAAATAAAATAACCAAATCAAGAGCTATGACCATTGTTGTAAAATACTCCCACCGTCCCGTTATAATTGTCACGTTTCATTTTGGCACATTAATTTCGAAGCTAATGTTTAGTAACTAATTGTGGTTAATAATAAAAGTGGCAATCATAATTAACTTATTTAAGTCTTAAACAAGTTAATTATGATTGCCAATTTTATTATTAACCACAATTAGCTACTAAACATTAGCTCCGAAATTAATGTGCCTAAATGAAACGCGACAATTGTAGAGGGACGGAGGGAGTACATTTTAGGCGGCCATCGACCATCAAAATCACTCATCACTCGCGCGGTTTTATTATACTCCCTCCGTCTCACTTTAATTCTCTCGCTTTCCTTTTTTCGTTCCATTTCAATTGACCCGTTACTTAAAAAGGCAACTTTTTCACACTCAACAATAAAATATTAATTACACTCAACTTACTTTACACTCACACTCCTTGGTTATTGTCTCTGGTCAACCCGAGACAATTAAACCGGGACGAAGGGAGTATATTTCAAAAATTATTCGGTGCTGAGATGGCTAGGCGGACTAAACGCTGCAATTATACGGGCCATATAGTTTTTCTGTACGGATTTTGTGGCACTAGATGATAATTTTAAAAAATTGTAAGAACATAAATAAATTATAAAAAAAATAAAAACATAGATAGATAGGATTTTTCTCACTCTTCACAAAAAAATATTTCTTCTCCTAATGTTGCACTGTCCTAAGCTTCTCGTCCCTGCCTTAGTAATTTGATTCTTTAAATATGAAAATTATTGTTAGAATTTTTATAATTTTAAACATAATTTTTTTAGGGTAATTTAATTTTTGAAATATTTTAGTTTTATATTGATATAAAATTGTTGTTTTTAGGATATTTAAACTTTGAAAATAAAATTTTTTTTATCTCGAATATTTTATACTTATAATATTGAAATATAAAAAATACATAATAGGCGCTGCGTAGATCGTTTAGGCTTTAGGCTGCGCTTAGTGTATTCTTCAATCTTGGTTGTGAGTGATGGATCGCTTGATTTTGTGGTCAAATGGTCCAAATTGAAGTGATGATTATGAATGAACCTATTCAAATTCAACAAGTGGCAACACAACTCTTGATTTATAAGTTTAAATATATGATTGAAGAGTTAGATTTGTTAGTAATAATGTAAATAAAATGGAGAAGCAGGAAGCGTGTATAAAGATGTAGTGGGGAGTGCATACTACGTGGCGCCGGAGGTGTTGCGGCGGAGCTACGGCAAGGAAATCGATGTGTGGAGCGCCGGAGTCATTCTCTACATACTTCTCTGTGGTTTCCCCCCTTTCTGGGCTGGTAATCAACTCTTTCTTCACTTTTTCATAATTCACAAAATTATATATATTTATCGTAGTTTAATTATAACCTGGCCGCGGCGGTGGTGGTGGAAATGGTGGTGTTCAGAGACGGAGAAAGGCATATTCGAAGAGATATTGAAGGGGCATTTGGATCTTGAAATCTCTCCATGGCCTTCCATATCAGCTTCTTCCAAAGATCTTATCAGAAAAATGCTCACTGTCGATCCCAAAACCAGAATCTCTGCTGCCCAAGCACTTGGTTTGTATATATATCTCTCTCTATATATATATAGAGAGTGTGAGAGATTAGATCAGTTCAAAAAAAATAATTCCGGAAATGAGGAAGGTGCTTGATTATGTTTAATACGTTGTTTGATTATATTTACCCAAAAGCACCTTATATATATGTGTGTGTGTGTGTGTGCAGAGCATCCATGGCTGAAGGGCGAGGCATCGGAAACGCCGATGGACAGCGCGGTGCTGATCAGGATGAAGCAGTTCAGGGCTATGAACAAGCTCAAGAAGGTGGCTCTCAAGGTTATTGCAGAAAACTTGTCTGAAGAAGAGATCAAGGGGTTGAGACAAATGTTCAACAACATAGATACCGATGGAAGTGGGACCATCACATACGACGAGCTCAGAACTGGGCTGTCCAAGCTGGGATCCAAGCTCAATGAAGCAGAAATCCAACAACTCATGGAAGCTGTATGAGATTAATTAATGAATTAATTACAAAATAAGAAACATGCATGCGTATATATAATGAAAAATCATGTGTTTGTATATATATATATATATATAGGCGGATGTTGACAAGAACGGGACGATAGACTACATGGAGTTCATCACAGCAACCATGCATCGCCACAGACTCGACAAAGAAGAGAATGTGTACAAGGCTTTCCAGTATTTCGACAAGGATAATAGCGGGTGAGTATATATCTGTCTCTATATCTATATCTATATATAATTATATGAAGCTAGAAGTGAGGTAGCTGGCATTGGGGGCGTTTACAGATTTATTACAAGAGATGAGCTGAGACAAGCAATGTCCCAATATGGGATGGGGGATGATGCTACGATCGATGAGGTTCTTGACGATGTGGATACAGACAAGGTAAGTAATCAATATTCTTGATTTCGATCCACCTATATAACTGCATGGTAATGGTAATGATGTTGTTGATTGATGGGCAATTGCAGGATGGGAGGATCAACTACGAGGAATTCGCGGCCATGATGAAGAAAGGCAGCGTCGAATTGATCAGGACTACTACTGACCAAATCAACTCACCATCAAATATTATTACATCATGATTCACTCAATCTCTATGTATTCCCGCCAATTTTCTCTCTCTCTCTTCTCTTCTCAACTCAAGATGTGAAGTGATCGATCGGATACTTTTGCTTTCAATCAATCAATTGCTGCAAATAAATAAATTGTGCATGCTCGATCAACTCTTTTCGTACTTGATTTTAGTGCATTTTTATTTCTAGAGGTTTTGTTTTTTGCACAATCCTACCTCAAATTCAAATCCATCAAACTTATGCTTACTAATAAAAGTACACAAACACAAAGAAATATAATATTATTATGAAGATTCTTGAGATATATTAGGGAAATATCTTATATTTTGTATATTAGATATGTGTGTATCTTTGTATCTTCATAGATTCATTAGATTAGATTTACTTTGTCTAGTATATATACTTGTATTGTATTCTAATTTTCTTTGAGTGAAATAAAGATTTATTATTTCCCTACATGGTATCAGCCAAATCTTGGCCTAAACCCTAATTTTTTCCTCCAACCTTATTCTCGATCGACGCATCTCTTTCTCCATGGCCGTCGACCCTTCGGAGTTACCCACACTCCCGTTATCCACGATTATTCACATGGTGAATATCAAACTCACTTCCTCAAATTATCTTCTCTGGCATGCACAGATCGAACCGTTATTAATCACTCAGAATTTCATGCCATATATTGATGGAACCCTAGCCGCGCCTGCCCGCACGGTTACCTCGTCCTCCGGCGAAACGTCCACCAATCCGGCATATTCTCAGTGGTATTCCCGTGATCAATTGATCAAGCTTTTTCTCGTCTCTACATTAACCGAAGAATCTATGGCTGTGATCATCGGATGTGCGACTTCCCGGGAAGTCTGGACAGCCCTATCCCGATCATACAGCCATTCTTCCAAGGCTCGGGAATTAAGTCTGAAGGATGATCTTCTATCAATTAAGCAAGGCGATCTCTCTGTGGCTGAATATGGGCGCCGATTCAAGGGTTTATGTGATCAGCTTTCCGCGATCGGCCGCTCCATCGATCCGACAGACAAGTCCCATTGGTTTCTACGTGGCTTGGCTTCGACTTTCTCCACCTTCTCGGCTGCGCAGATGGCGCAGGAGAGGCTTCCTGACTTCGACACACTCCTGGCTCGCTCACAGAGTCATGAGCTTTTTGTTCGAGGCTCGGATAGCTCGCCAACCACGCACCAAGCCGCTTTTCATGTTGCTCAGTCGCCTCGTCCTTCCGGTGGTAAAAATAATTCTTCCCAAGGTCGCGGTCGTCCTAACAATGGTTCCAAGAAGAAAAAGCAGCCCTGCTTCTGCAGGCAGCTTGATCATGACCCTTTCGACTGTCCGAAACGGTTTGATCGTTCCTTTATCCGATCTTCTCGATCGGCCCCTACTGCGCACCTAGCCGAAGCCTTTTCGGCTCAATGTTCCGTCTCGCCGACTTCGACTTCAGATTGGTATCTCGACACGGGCGCCTCCGCCCACATCTCTGCCGACTCTGCGGCACTTGATAATGTGGTCCCTTATTCTGGTTCCGACCGTGTCGCTGTTGGTAACGGTGCATGTCTTAATATCACCCACACGGGTTCTTTTCCTATATCAGATTCCATTTATTTAAATCGCGTTCTTGTTGTTCCTGCCATCACAAAGAATCTTTTGTCTGTTAGTAAACTTACTCACGATTATCCCGTTGATGTTCTGTTTACTGATGCGCAGTTTCACATTCGGACTCGGAGCACCAGTCAGACCCTTGCAACCGGCGTGCGTAGGCATGGCTTGTACGTTCCCCAAGATCCGGCTCTTGCCCTCACGGCAATTGCACAATCCAGTCCACCTTCTGCGCCTTTTGCAACTTGGCACAACCGCCTTGGTCATCCGTCTTCTACTGTTCTCCAGTCTCTCCGCAAGCTTGGTTCTGTTTCATTTTCTTCTTTAGATTCCAAGTTACGTTTATGCACTTCTTGTCAGTTAGCAAAAAATACTCATTTACCTTTTTCCTTTTCTGAGAGTCGAGCCTCACATGTCCTCGAACTCGTACATTGTGATCTTTGGGGTCCTTCCCCTGTTACCTCAACTTCTGGTTTCCGCTATTATGCAATTTTCATTGATGATTATTCTCGTTTCTCCTGGTTTTACCCTCTTCGTGCCAAATCAGACTTTTATGATGTGTTTCTCAATTTTCATGCGTTTGTTGAAAATCAGTTTTCATGCAAACTAAAGAAATTTCAATCTGATGGTGGTACTGAATTTACAAATCTTAGGCTCAAAGCTTTTTTCACAAAACATGGCATTCATCATCTCGTCTCATGCCCTTACACCCCCTCTCAAAATGGTCGGGCAGAACAAAAACATAGGCATATAACTGAAATGGGTCTTTAGCATATAACTGAAATGGGTCTTTCTCTGCTATTTCATTCGTTCGCTCCCCTCCATCTCTGGGTAGACGCCTTTAGCACAGCCATACACATTATAAATCGCCTTCCCAGTCCAACTCTCCAAAATAGGTCACCTTATGAGTCTCTGTTTCATCGCCCACCATCTCTCACCTCCTTCCGCACCTTTGGCTGTCGTGTTTTCCCTTGTTTACGTGACTACACCAAACATAAACTTCAGCCTCGATCTCTACCTTGTGTCTTTATCGGCTACAGTCCAAATCACAAAGGCTTCCGCTGTCTCGACACATCTTCCTCTCGTGTCTATATCACTCGGCACGCTAGGTTTGATGAGTCTTATTTTCCGTTTTCTCGCGCTTCCTCTCCTTCGCCCCTCTCTCGACTCGACCTCACGTCGATGTTCGAAGAAGTTCGTGTCCCTCCTGCGTCGTCCGAACTCCTTCCACCCTCCAAAAACCCTAACCCTAATCTTCAACCTAGCTCGCGGTGTACTCTTTGCCTAACCGACGACATTCCTCCTACCCCTCCTGCCGAACCCACGACCCCTCTCGACGGCTCACCCCAGCCTGTCCCTCATCCTCCTTCTCCTATAGCAAACGTCGATCCCAACCCTCCGCCTGTTCCTCCGGAGAACCGCCATCCCATGCAAACGCGCGCCAAAGCAGGTATCTTCAAACCACGGTATCCGATTGATTTAAATTTGGTTTCTGTTTACTCTGCTTCTACAGCATTACCAGAACCCCGTGGTATTAAGACAGCTCTCAAAGTTCCACAATGGACAGAGGCCATGCTTGAAGAACTCGAGGCACTTCGCGCAAATAAAACTTGGACGTTGGTTCCCCGACCGTTGAATACCAATGTTGTTGGTTCGAAGTGGGTCTACCGAACTAAACTTCGAGCTGATGGAACAGTCGAGCGTTACAAGGCTCGCCTTGTCGCTCAAGGGTTTAGCCAAGTTCCTGGAGATGATTTCACTCACACTTTCAGCCCTGTGGTGAAAGCTTCCACGGTTCGGATTGTTCTTGCCCTAGCTTTTATGAACTACTGGCCTCTGCATCAGCTAGACGTCAAAAATGCTTTTCTGAACGGCATCTTGTCCACTCCGGTCTTCATGGAATAGCCCCCAGGCTTTACAGATGCGCAGCAGCCTTCGCATGTTTGCCGACTCCAAAAGGCTATTTACGGTCTTCGCCAAGCTCCTTTGGCTTGGTATCAAAGATTTCGACAGTTCCTTCTGTCCTTGGGTTTTCTCTGCAGCAGCGCCGACACTTCGTTATTTGTTCTTCAGAAACGGCACATCTTAATATATCTCTTGGTCTATGTTGATGATATAATTCTTACAGGTAATGATGCTGCACAATCTCGACTCTTATGGCGAAACTAACTTCTGAATTCTCTACTAAGGATCTCGGCCGCTTAAGTTACTTCTTGGGTCTCGAGGCTACACATCAGGGCGATCAGCTCAAGCTTACTCAGACCAAATATGCTATGGACATTCTCAAGCGAGCCGATATGCTTCTCGCAAAGCCCGTCTCCACGCCATTACCTCCGGGTGTTACTTTTGAAAAAGATGGTCCGCCGTATGAAAATCCAACTCTATACCGCTCTATTCTTGGTGCTCTTCAGTACCTCACTATCACCAGACCGGACTTGGCCTATTCTGTCAACACTATGAGTCAATATCAGCAGGCCCCTACTATTGAACATTTTCAGGGATTGAAACGTATGCTACGCTATGTCAAGGGCACGGTGCATTATAGACTCACCTTCTCCCGCGGCCCTCTCGATCTCGTCGGCTATTCCGACGCAGATTGGGCTCGCTGCCCGGACACTCGCCGTTCAACCTATGGTTATTCGCTCTTTCTTGGTCCGAATGTTATTTCCTGGAGTGCCAAGAAACAACTGACAGTGTCCCGCTCCAGCTGTGAATCAGAATACTGTGCTATTGCAAATACCGCCTCCGAGGTTCGTTGGGTCGTCAATCTTCTGCATGATCTACACGTTCGCCTTCCGTCGCCTCCGTGCATTTATTCAGACAACTCAAGTGCACTGTTTCTAACTCAGAATCCAGTTTCTCATAAACGTTGCAAAATAAAAGTTATATCAACAAATAAAATGTACCCTTAGACCGTGTTGACTTTGATCAAATTTGAGGAGTCACGACGCTTGAAGTTAAGTTAGGACCGTAAATGAGTCAAACTGTATGCGAGCTACTTAAATCTTGAATCAATAAAAATTCGTTCGAGCTCGTGTAGAGAAACTTGTTTATTAAACGAACCAAACTTGAGCATCATAATATTCGACTCGTTAGCTCGTTAGCTAAAATTAGTAAGAAATATTAAATAATTAATTTAATAAAAGTAATATCTTTCATGAACTAAGAATAACAATAATAATAAGTTTTTCTAATAATGAGAAAATTTTTAATTTGAACAAGAATATGATATTAATTTAGAAATAAATGACTTTTTCTTTCAAAATGATAATGAATATTTTAAATATATTTCATATTAAGAAAGTTCGTTTAGGCTCGATTAAGGCTAGAAAAAGTTTGTAAACTTCAAAATGTTCGACAAAAAAAGCTCGAAGCTGACTCGATACTAAACGAGTCAAACTTGAGCACGACACTACTCGATTCGATTACACTCCTACTTGAAGCACACACTCTCTTCAAAATAGATTTGCTCCTTCTGGTATGTGCTAAAATTGACACGGACATCCGTCTCCCAAAATATAATGACTTATAGCAAAAATCAAAGCACACTCAAAATTGCTCTCTTTCCTCTATCACCAAAAACAAAATTACAAAAGTAGAAAACTAGAGACCTCAAGAAAATGAGAGGACAAGAGTGTTGGGAAGTAGGGGTCTACACGGTTCGGTTTGGCCGATTTGAAGGTCGAAGTATGGACCAAACCAAATAATACGGTTTGAAAAATTCTCAAATCAAACCGGCCAAATTAAATTTTCAAACCAAACCAAATAAAACGGTTTGGAACATGACTTTAACGAGCAAAGTCAAAACATTAAAAAATTCTGTTTTTAGCAATAATTTATTTGAGAAATTAAAAAAAAATAATGGTTCTCATCGACAACATCAAAATAAAAAAGTTCATATCTCATTCTCAAAAATAATACATAAAAGGTCACATTATTACGATGCGACAATGGTGAAGCCGACCAACACTTGAATTAAATTGTGAGATTGTAATATTGGATAGTTTAGGGTTTATTTTAAATTTCAATAAATTAATAAAAATGTAGGAGAAAAATAAAAAATTATATAATTTTGCATAGTATAGGATTCATACTTATTCCAAGAAGATAATAAGGGTAAAAGGAGAGATGTTTACAAATAAATAAAAATGTTTTTGTAAATAAAAATGTAGGAGAAAAAAAATATATATATGATGTTGCATATAGGATTTGAACTTGTATCTTTCAAAATCCAAAATATAGCTTGAACCACTACACTAAATATACTACATTAATACTTTTAGTACAATATATAATTTAAATATTTATGAAAATTATAAACGGTTCGGTTCGGTCCAAACGGCCGGTTTCTGTACTCAAACCATAGACCAAACCAAATAATACGATTTAAAATTTATGGTCCGGCCAGCCGATTAATTCACTTGCCAAATCGGTCAAATCATTTTGGTTCGGCCGGTTTGAACCAAACCGTGTACACCCCTATTGGGAAGTGTTGTTTGGAATGTAGAGAAAATAACCTCTATTTATTGGGCATAAACATTTGCCATAAATTCAAGGCAACGAAGAAGATTGAACGACAGTCCAAATATCTAAAAGAAAATATATCACATCCAATTACAATAAAAAGATTAGAACTTTTAACAACTTATTTCAACCACATCAAAATATAGATTTTAAATCTATATTAATAAAGTAATACTAAAAAGTTACTTTTAATTGGGTGATTCGGGTCTAACCAAATTATTTTATATGAAAATGGGTCCAAATCAAATCACGATTTTATCTCAAACTTTAAACTAAATTAATGAAATCAAACAATAACATTACCAAATGATTCTCCTAATTTGGTTTGATTTCCTAATATTGGTGTGTGTATTTGATTTTGCCAACACATAAGGAAACATGATCACAAGAAATCTCAATAAATAAATATTCACTGGGTTCTGATTATATAGTTCAGTTTGATCTTGCACGTTTGTCAAAAATTATTTATTATTTAAACAAACTTCCAACATTACCCTTATTTAAAACATTAATTAACCTCTCATTTTCATAATATTACATTTAATATTTTCATTTTCCAAAATTATTCAGGGGTATAATGGTAAATTACCAGATAAAAACAATACCAAATATAGAAATTGAACTATATAATTGAAACACCTAAAATAGTAACCCGAACTATATAATTGGAACTAACGGAGTAAATAAATAGGAAATCGGATTTTATACCGTAAACTTTATTCATCAAACCTCACAAAAACAAAATACAATAATGGCAAATCATTTAATAATATTGTGATTATGGAAATGAAATTAATTAGGCTTGAGGGTATTTCCCACATCGATGACGAAGCGATACTTAACGTCAGCCTTGGCCAGCCGCTCCATCGCCGTGTTCACGTAATCCATCGGAATCATCTCAACGTCGGCCAATATATTATGCTCCGCCGCGAAATCAATCATCTCCTGCGTCTCCTTCAGCCCGCCGATCATGCTCCCCACCACCGTCTTCCGCCCCATGATCAGCGGGAAAGCCGGCAGCTCCAGCGGCTTCTCCGGCGCCCCAACCAGAACCAGCTTCCCATGCGGCTTCAGCAAGCTCAGCAGCGGCGGCAGCGGGTGATTCGCCGACACGGTGTCGATGATCCCGTCCAACGTCCCCGCCGCCGCCTGCATCTCCGCCGCGTCCCGGCTGATCAGAAACGCGTCGGCGCCGAGGCTCCCCATGGCTTCCTTCTTCTTCCCCGCCGACGTGCTGATCACCGTCACCTCCGTCCCGAAAGCCTTGGCGAATTTCACGGCGACGTGGCCCAGCCCGCCCAGCCCGACGACGCCGACGCGGATGCCGGGCTTGTCGAGCCCGAAGTATCGCAACGGGCTGTAGGTGGTCACCCCAGCGCAGAGCAAGGGTGCTCCCCTGTCCATCGGGAGATTCTCCGGCCACCGGATGACGAAGTCCTCGTCCACCACCATGGTGTCGGAGTAGCCGCCGTAGGTGAAGGAGCCGTCGGGGAGCACGCTGTTGTAAGTGAACACCGGCTTCGGGCAGTAATTCTCGAGATGGGCAGCGCACTGATCGCATTCCCGGCAGGAATTGACGAGGCAGCCGACGCCGACTTTGTCGCCGGGCTTGAATTTCTTCACCTTGGATCCGACTCCGGTGACGACGCCGACGACCTCATGGCCGGGAATGATGGGGTAATGGGCGTTGCCCCACTCGTTTTTGATGCTGTGGAGGTCGGAGTGGCAGATGCCGCAGTAGGCCACCTTGAACTGGACTTGACGGTCGGCGGCGGCGGGGAGAGAGAAATCTAACGGAGAGAGGACGCCGGAGGGGTCCCGGGCAGCCCAGCCGAGTGCATTGACGGATTTCGCCATTAGAGGAAGGTGGTTAGGGTTAAAGGATTTGTTTCTGTTTTTGTTGTTAGAGAAATGAGGGAGGAGTTGAGGGGTCTATAAATAGGAGTAGAGTGAAGGGTGAGTGATGACGTCATCGATGAGATATGGAATGTGACACGTCATCGCTGACATTACAAAGTTGTGCATCTCGGCCTTATTTATACGTATCTCTTCCACTTTTTTATTTTTCCCCTTATAAATTATAATCGCGAATCATAATAAAAGAATATCTTAATTATTTAACGTTACAATCAACAATGAACATGGTTGTCAGACTTAACAATCACAGATTTAATATCATTATTATTATTATTGGTGGGGAAATATAGAGGTGTAAAACCGACTTCATTTGAGACGAGAGAGGAATACAGTCACTTAATTGATGATCTACATTTATATTGATGGCTAATTTGGTTTGCGCTTATCCATCTATTTTTATTACATGATCTTTTAAAAAATATGTCCAAAAAATTATTTTTATTATATGATTTTTTAAAAAATATGTCCAAAAATTATTATTATAAAATGGAGGTGCGGGGAATCGAACCCCGTGCCTCTCGCATGCGAAGCGAGCGCTCTACCATATGAGCTACACCCCCATTTACGAAAATTAATTTAAAATAATAAACTTAAAATGTTACTATTTCAACTTTCTTTTGTTTTTATATTTGTGTTTGTATGGAAGGAGGGTACAATGTAGGCTGCAGTTTTAAATTTATATTAATGTTGGGGAATTATTAATGAAAGTAGCGTATTTTGAATCCCACAAAAATTGTGCAAAATAATCAATCATTAAATACATACAACAGATGTAATAAATGATTTATATTTCTTTGGCGTACTAAACTATGTATTCACTAACATGCATCCACTTCGTACACGACCACTTATTGCCTCTTATAACAGGGCAAGCTCCTGAAAACCAAACCAAAAAAAAAAAAAAAAAAAATTTGAAATTAGTTAAGGAAAAAATCAATTTGTCTACTCTCTCTCTCCCAAAGGAAGAGGAAGAGGAATTGAATTTGAAGGGATAAAGGAACTGACCGTGCAAGCTTGAAGGGTCCAGCGTGGCGTCGGGGTGCATGCTCCAGAAAAACAGAGCATTACCCATTTTCGGCCTTACAGCAAGCCCTTTCTTGGCACATTCCGACATCCCGGCCATGGAGCTAGCATTTCCCTTAGCTGCTGGGAAAACTGTCTCACCACCTTCTTCAACATCTGATCTGCATTTCATTAAAGATATTGGTCCCTTGCAGTTGCAAATAGATGTGTTGATAGAGGACTACTTACAAGTACATAAGAAGGGTTGCCATTCTTTGACCCCCATTTCTCGTGTTGAATTCATCCACAAAGTAGTCGAAATGGGACTCGTATTTCTGCCCCACTCCATAGTGCAGAACTTGCAGACCCTCTCCATGCTCTGTAATGAACCATCATCAGCAAACACAAAGTAGCAGACCAACAGCCACACCTTCTTGAAACAAATAACATTTCATGACTGAGGTTTCCTAGCTTTGCACAATCAGCAATGGATATATAGTTCATGACACTGTTATGAATTTTTGTATATACTTTGTTTTTTTCATGTGACATATCAATATCATATCAACAGCCACACTTTCTTGAAACAAATAACATTTCATGACATTGAGATTTCCAAGCTTTGCACAATCAGCAATGGATATATAGTTCATGAAACTGTTATGATTTTTTGTATATACTTAGTTTTTATATGTGACATATTATATCAATGACACATCATAATCGAATTCATTGAAATTTGAAAGTGAAAATCCAACCACCATTTCCGGGAATGAGACTGGAGTAAGAAATCAGCAGCCACCAAGATTAAAGTCTCATACCTACAGGTATGAAGGTGTAGTCTGCTATCCTTTTTTCAATAGCTCTGATGACTTTATCTCTTCCTCTTCTGAAGAAAGTTCCATAACTTGTACGAATACTGAAACACGATACCAATGTTTGTTTGAATCACAGAGGCAATAACAAGATAAGTAGATGGTATTAGTATGGAATACAAAAGGCAAATACATCACAGAGGAACCAACCTGCTGTCTTTACTCCTGCCAGTTTTGCTATCCACAACAGTTGATTTCACCATATGAGGTGTGGCAAGATTGATCAAATACTCACATTCTTCCTTTGACTGCCAATAAAAAGATCCAAATAGTTTGAAAAACATACTGTTAAGTCAAATGAACAAGGATGTATGACTGCATTCAAGAGTTCCCCTATAAACATCAGATTAAAACCATCTTTTATGAAATTGATATAGTTTCAAACTGATCAAATCAACCAAATTACAGAACAATGACAATCCAGAAGTATAAAATCACTTAAACAAATGACTTGATAAAATTACAGAACATACAACAATAAGTTGGACATTGTTAAGATAGGCTACAAAATTGTGAAGAAGAAGTTGAAATCTGATTTATATTAGCTATAATGCTATATACCTTGTTCAACACATTCAAATGGAGTTTGATTCTCTTCATCCCACCCGATTTGGGGGAGGGGAAAGAAGAGTATTAAATCAATTAAAAAATTACCAAAAAATTGTGGAAGATGAAAGCTCTAGGCTCCCAAGACACGACCTCAATCCTGTTGAATGTCCCACATCGACCATAGACCTTGGCGTATACCACTATA